>OMNN01097373.1:0-14148 GCA_900302755.1 Chromis chromis
AGTTACAGAACCTGTTTAAAAGATAACATGAGGGATTTCACCCAATAATTTATCCTTTTTGTGTTGTCTTCTTGGTTTAGGAGTCATTTAATACATAACAGAAGGGTGACAGTGTGATACGTTTAGGAAACCAAGGGCCTATTCCATAGAAAAGCGATAACAAAAGTGGGGATTAAAGTCCAACACCTAATTTGAATCAATTTAAAACACCAGTCATGACTAAAGTGGCTCCATAAAGGTCAGTTCAAGTTCAGCAGATGGTTGAAAGGGGATGAATTTAGAACGATTATTTCTAAAAACTGGGAACATAGGGCCTAATTTTGAAAAATATCTTAGGAATGTGGGAACATGGGGCAGTGGGAACATAGGCACGCTCCCATTTATTAATTGAGTGCTTGTTTAATAATTTAGAATAAGAGAAGTGTAGTGACCCAAGCACCATTCGTCGTATACGAGTGGAAAGTATTAGTTTGTGTGTTGCCGCAGTAACGTGTCCAGTTTCCCAGTGCACTTGAACGCAGCAGTGATTGACCGCTCGCTGGGAGGAGCCGCGCGGCAAAGACTGCTGAGTCATGGTAACGTCACCAGGCGCTCCGCTCCGCCTGAAGACGTCACGTGTGTAAAAGCAGGAGGGCGTTCATATGTCTAACGCATCCCGAGTCCGGGAAGCAGACTGGGCTGCAGCAACGACCCGTGGACCGACTGTCGCTCCCTCACAGAGCCGCACATTTCACCGACTCACTCCGTGGCTGTTCTCCTAAACGAGGCTACCGGGCGCAGACGTAACTCCTCCGGTTGTTGTGAAGGGGGTTAACGGTTACGGAGCGAACCACACGTTAGCAGGTGATGAGCAGGAGCGGCCTGTTTCTTCTGGATGCTCAGCTAAGGTTACCGACAGGGCACGCCGCTTAACAGCACAGACACACTCTGCTCTCACCCTGTGAACTCCCGGACGGCACCCTGAGGAGCCAGACCCCGCCGCCGGTCCGGTAGCGAGACTTCATGCTAGCTGCCTGCGAGTTGGACAAAGTAGCTAGCTAGCTAACGCTCGGCTCGGCGTGCACTTTGAGTACAAGCAGCCAGCAGCAGGACAGCAGCCGTCGGTTCCCAGCTCCAAGTCTTGTCTTTGCGATGGGTTTACTGTCACAGGGCTCTCCGCTCAACTGGGAAGAAACCAAGAAGTATGCGGACCACATCAGAAAGCACGGCATCATCCAGTTCCTCAACATCTACAACAAGGTGAAGGACCGGCAGAGAGATGTGCTCAAGTGGGGCGATGAGGTAAGAGACTGTGGAAAGTGCTGCTGTCTGGTAATGCAGCTATTATGTCAGGCATGGCTGTGCATGAGTGCTCCTTCAATGATGTAGAAACTCACTTAATGATTGTACTGTGAGTGCAGGCAAAAAGAAAAGAAAGACATCTGTAACCTTGGCTATCATGTGTAAATATTATGTAAATAAACATAGTATAGACAGTTTCCCATGTAAGTTAAATAACAAGCCAGCAGCTGTTGAGTAACACCATTGTAGCTGCTTGGATGTTACTGAATTCACAGTAATGATCAGTATCAAGTGTTTCTTATGTGAATATGACAAACCACAAATCCAACTTTGTCACTAGTGTTTGTGCAACAGCTTGTATATTAACTAATCATTCAGTTTTCTAGTAACTTTTACTGACTGTACCACTTTAACTTCAGGAAGACACTCTTTGTTGGGTAAACAGTAACATAATGCCTACTGTTAAACAAGATTTGCAGTGGTGTACTGTTGTGACTTCATTTTTTCCCTTGACAATCTCACCCCCGCTTGGATTTCTCATTTTTGCCACCGACGCCGGACCACAAAACTTCAGTGTGCCACAGCTCGAACAAAGTGTTTTGATTTCAAACGATGTGGAATGCTGTTGTTATAGATTAATCCCCCTTTCAGACAGAGGATTACGGGGTAGCAGAGTCAAAGTCAAGGAAACATAACTGATGAATTGGAATTGATTGGGCGTCCCAGTCTGATCTTAAAAACCTCGGCTTTGTGCTGCAGTCTTGCGTCGACGGAAAGCCTGTTTCAGAAGTTTGAAACGTACTTTAGATGCAGTGTTTGTTGTAGATTGATAACGTGTTGTTTTTATTTGTTTGCTCTCAGGTTGAGTACATGTTGTTGGAGTTGGACGACAAGGATGAGAAGGTTCGAATTGTCCTGAACGGCGGAGATGTTTTGGAAACTCTCCAAGACCAGGGTGAAAAGATAAACCCCAAGTAAGTCTACTTTTCACTGCACATGTTAGAAAATTCAAAGATGTAGATGTCTATATACTGTGTAGGAACTGTTAATGGAGGAGGACCATAATTTGCTTAGTGTTGTTGTTATTCAGCTAATGGCTTCGGCTGTCTTTCTGTCCTCCCTCCAGATACATTTCATTGTCTGGAAGTCAGTTATATTTACAAATACATTGTTGAACTGAGCTGAATCACAGAAAAAGCAAGACTTAAATGTTTTATCTCCTCTTGAAATGAAGCCAACACTCATAACTGAGCTGCTGTTAGTTTGTTTTGGACCGTAGCGAGCAGAGATATTGACTGGCTGATAGTGATTTAAACATTAAACACCGGAATCAGATATCATACATCATAAATAGCAGTAGGAGGGGGAGAGTCTGTCTAAAAGTCAAATCAATATGCATAAAAGATGCTGCCTTTCACTGGCATCTGTTATCACTAAAACCCACGATGTGCCCACACAGGTTTTTCTTGACGGCTGATAAGTTTAACCAACATCCGCCTGATAAGTATAGTAACAGTTAATGGCAGACTCCATTCCCTCGGCATGTTGTAGCTGCTCAGTTAAGGGCTGACACAGGCGAAGCTAACAACAGTGAGCATGTGTTTTTTTTTTCTTCATTTCTCTGGTTGTTCATCACGTGGGTTACTTCCTTTACATACGTGATGTTACTACATTATTCAGAGGCTTAATGTGAGTGATTCCTAAATGAGTGAATGCACTTTGAAAAATTACATGTGTGCTCACTCTGGTATTGATACTCGTCGTGGCTTTGACATTGGCAACGTTTCACCCAAGCAGGTTTCTCAGCTGACTCTCCCTTGTCAAAACGTCCCATGTCAAACCTGTTCTACACAACTGGTAATGCTAATCATTTCTTAAAAATCTGACTGTGTGTGTGTTCCCTATAGGCCCTAACAACACTAAAAAGGCATGTCCGTACATTAGCACTTAAGGATCTCTATTAATCCCTTTGTCGTTGCACAAATAAAGTCCAGAGTCGGGTGGAGTAAATCTCTTCCAGGCGTGCTTGAATTTTTCCATTTGATTTTGGCAGAACCCCTCAGGCCTCTCCCCTTGTGTTTAAGAAGCTGGAAACGGCAAATGTTTGGTATTTCTGCTGAAGAAGATGGCTACTTAAACTAAACTAAACTAAACTAATAGCAGAATAGTTGCCAATTAACTTTCCTGACTCTTGCAGCTCTAGTGTAAACACATAAGTTATCACGACAGTTAGCCTTCAAAAAAACTTAAAGCTGCACATTTTGAGCTTGAATTGTTGTGGCTATATAAGAATTTAAAGGAAATCTATAAGAAGATAAACGGTGTGGAAAAAAACTCAACATTAGTGTTGTTGTTAAGATGGCAAAAAAATATTTAATTTAATAAGGACATGAACCTTTAACAAAAGTAAAATCACTGAAAGCTCCAAAATGAAAAGGAGGAGCTTCTCCTGGGAAGCCATTGGCACCTCTAAACTGTAGTAACATTTCATTAAAGAAGAGGAATTCTCTGCAGGCGCTGTAAATGTGTTTGTACAGGCTCTCCGTGTTATGCTTGCTCGCTGCCCATGACGTCGGTCTAAATCTGTGTAGCCAACTTCACCCAGGGGAAATACCAGTGGCAGTGAGAATAGTGGAGCCGATGCATTCCTCATTACTGCCCCTCTGTCGCACACACCAAAGAGCACGCTCTGAAGCACAAATACGTCGCGTTGCTTTGCCCTGCCAGGATTATGGCAGACATATGATAAAGGGAGAGCGGTCAGTTTACTTAATCAGAAAGGTCATTGTGATACCGAGAACAGGGCCTTCTTCCTGGCTGACGTGTAGAAGTAGAAAGTTTTCACAACACTTTTAATGTATTTGCAGTCACCCCACGCTTTGGAGACCAGAATATGGCAGCTACATGATTGAAGGAACTCCGGGGCAGCCGTACGGAGGGACGATGTCAGAGTTTAACACTGTGGAGGGCAACATGGGGAAGAGACGACGAGAGGCGTCGTCTGTCCTGAACCAGAATGAAACCCTGTGCACCATCACCTCATTTCCAAGGTAGCTTGGCTTGGCTTGTTTCAAATGGTTCTTAATTGAGGTCAGTACAAAAGAAGATCAACAGTTTGATATGCAGACTTTTATAATAAACAGTTATTCATGTACATTTCAATTATCATTTGGTTTAAAAGCTGTAATGATTAGTGGATTAGTTAATTAGTCAATGGAAAGAAAAATGTTGACTTGCTTTCAGTCATTTTCTTGTAACTCACTTAGAAACTCACTTAATTGAGATAATTAGCAGATGAATGGATAATCCAAATAATTAGTAGTTGCAGCCCTATAATAGTTGCATTTGTTTTGATCCTTTGTTTAGGTTAGGTTGCCCAGGTTTCACCAAACCAGAGTACCGGCCGACGCCTGTTGAAAAGGGAGTGTCAAAGTCACTGTTTTTCCCAGATGAAGCCATCAACAGACACCCCAGATTCAGGTAGGCGTCAAAATAGGTCAAAACATGATGAGTGTTTAGCATGACACTTAAACAGCTAATTAGACCACATACATGTGGTTTCCGATTTGCTGGGAGATGTTGTTTTTTTTTTTTTACCACACTTGTCTTTGTCTGCTTTCACTTCAGATGTTTTCCTGTAATGAAGTGTGTCTTTGTTTTTTCAGCACCCTTACCAGAAACATACGTCACAGAAGAGGAGAGAAAGTTGCAATAAATGTGCCAAGTAAGTCCGATTAAATATCAGTACAAAAAAAAACTAGATATAATAACTTTAATTTCAAATGGGTGATGTGATGTTTATTTAGATTGTGATTTGATATTGTTTTGATTGTCAGTATTCCTAATCTGTTGTTGTGGGCAGAGTATGTCTAGTATGCCGTGTTCAGTTGAAGGTGTTGATGTGTTTCATTTGCCTCTTCATGCTCGGACTGCATGAAATAAATAACTAAATATAACTATATTCCTTCTCCTTACAGTCTTCAAAGACAAGTGCACTCTATCTCCATTTGTGGAGGAGTTTCCTGAGGACGACGGCGAAGCAGCAAGAGCGGCTCTGCCCGACCACATCTACATGGATGCTATGGGCTTTGGCATGGGCAACTGCTGCCTGCAGGTACCGCAGGAACTCGCTGAGCTGTGTGGCATTTAGAGTTTATTTAGAGACTTTTTTGAGTTTTGTGTCACTGTGCTGTCTTAATAAGTGATTTATAAATGTACTTCAGCCTCTTTTATGATGCTTTTGCAGGTGACATTCCAGGCTTGCAGCATTGATGAGGCAAGGTATCTTTATGACCAATTAGCAACATTCTGCCCCATTGTGGTGAGTAGATAAATAAAACACGTGCTCTGGCCATATATTGTGATTATTTAACTGACCTCTTTCTCAGCAGGACTATTATATAACTTATTATTCAGTTGTTTAATCAGGTATGTTAAAATAAAAATATTTTGCAGTGCCATGCTAATTATTTATGCATTAGGAGGTAAAAGCAAAGCAAACTGACAAGAACAGATGGTCACAATGTTGTTCTGTGATACAAATAAACACGGCATCACAGTTAGAAGTATGTGGCTTAATTTGTACAGTCAAAGGAGAGTAATTACAGACCGAGGGGTATTTTAAAATGCAGCATCAGTATAAAAAGTGACACTTGCACACAGACTTGAAATTTCAGTTGCAGTGTCCTCTCTGAGATACAAGCAGGTTAGATCTGCAAAAGGATATGAATACCCCGTTTGTCCGAATTGAGGAGCCTTTATATGTTTTACTCTGTAAACTCTTAACACCAAAAGGTCTGCATTAGTAAATTCAGATTCAGATTTTTGTCTTCGATCTCTTCCACTATGTGTTTGTGTTACTAGCAAAATACAGTGCATGTTAGGGCATGTTTTCTGGGTTATATGTGGATTTTAGAGATGCTCTAGTGCATTTAAAAAGTTCAATTTTGTAGTCTGTACCTGCATTTTTGGTGTACTGCCTTTGCACTGCTGCTTTTGAATTGTTAACTGCTCTGAGATTACCCACTGGTGGCTTGGAGTCAGGGTGCAGGAGTAACTTTTTTGTCACTTGTTCCTACAGACACTTTTTAAAATTTGTATTTATTTGCTGCACAAATATTTTTTTTAAAACACGCTGAATACAGTTTTTACTCTTCACAGATGGCGTTGAGTGCAGCCTCACCGTTCTACAGAGGCTACGTGTCGGATAACGATTGTCGCTGGGGAGTTATTTCTGCCTCGGTGGATGACAGAACACAAGAGGAACGTGGGCTGAAGGTGAGCGGGTGGAACTGAAATCAGCTTTAACCAAGAAGACCTTTGACATTTAGGATCCCAAATTATGATTTAGTTGAATGAACAATATATTGTTTTTACACTGCATCAGTAATACGAAGTCATCTGTTTTATTGCACATTATAATATTGAACATGATTTTAGGACAGTTGTATTAGTTACTCCTGGGGCATGATTAGGTCAGTTTAACTGGTGGAAAAATTCAACTCACTTTCAACTCAATTTAATGTGACATCCGTAGCCCACTGAATCAGTTTGGGAGTGATAGCAGGGTTTAATCCTGTGTTTTTAAGTTTTAATAACTAGGCTACCTGTTTTTTTACATCTGTAGTTTTATAAAGTTTTGTGGAAAGTTTTTGCTCTGCACTTGTTGAGATCAAATTTAAAATAATTATGCAAACAAAACCTGAATCCACTGAGTTCTTATTTATTTGTTCTTATTTTATTTAAGAGTTAGATGAAATTCTACCCTTGACTTGTAGGTTTACACTTTATGGTTTAGTTCCTTATACAGGAGTGACAATGAAGGGGGTCACTGAGACTGAATGTGGTTTTATGTTGTATCATATGACATATTTCAGTTGTGGGCTAAAATAGATTTTCAGCTAGACCAAACTTCTGCTTCTCTCTTTTAACAATAACTACATTATGTTTATGTAAATGTTTCATTACTGTCACATGCTATCTCGTCCACTGTCACGAGTCAACACATTGTCCATTTCAATGTATTTGATTTACACTGAATTACAATTACAACAAATAAGAACACCATATTTGTTTTTCTCAAACAAACCTCCACCTGCTGTATTTATTTTCCATGTAATATATAAACAACAACCTTTTCCCTTGCAGCCTTTGAAAAACAACAAATACAGGATCTTCAAGTCAAGATATGACTCAATCGACAGCTACCTGTCTAGCTGCGGTGAGAAGTACAATGACATTGATTTGATAATAGACGAGGAGATCTACAAGCAGCTGCTCGGTGCAGGTACTGATGGATGAAATACAGATATATTAGCCACAGTCAAAATCCACAATTAGATGTTTGTACAGTAATGAAATTAATAATCTTTGTTTGTTGTTGTTTATAGGAATTGACAAGCTTCTGGCCCAACACATAGCACACCTCTTCATCCGAGACCCGCTCTCTGTCTTTGAGGAGAAAATACACTTGGATGATGAAAATGAGTCTGACCACTTTGAGGTGAATATTTATGTCCCTTAAACATTTTGCTAGAAGAAAGTCAATCAAGTCATGTGTTAGAGGACGATACAGGTTTGACTTCAGTGTGTTCGAGTACTCATTCAGATTTCTTGCAGAACCTCCAGTCGACCAACTGGCAGACAATGAGGTTCAAACCTCCACCTCCAAACTCGGACATCGGCTGGAGAGTAGAGTTCCGACCCATGGAGGTAACTACCAACTACGTTTAAGACTTTTAGATTGGGTTCATATTAAATTGTGGCGTCTAGTGAGTTAAGTTCTATTTTTGTTTTTGCTTTTCAGGTGCAACTAACCGACTTTGAAAACGCTGCGTACGTGGTCTTTGTCGTCCTGCTCACCAGAGTGATCTTATCCTACAAACTGGACTTCCTGATTCCATTGTCAAAGGTAATGACAGCCACACCGTTGTACCCTTTTATAAATGGAGAAAAGTTATCAGTGGTATAGTTGAGTTTTTGTATTCTGTGCTCGGATACAGAAAAATACGTCTTCATGCTTTTTAGGTTGATGAAAACATGAAGGTTGCACAGAAGAGAAACGCTGTCCAGGAGGGCATGTTTTACTTCCGAAAGGACATCTTTAAAGGTGGGTAAAGCATTATGTGCAACTTCAGGTTGATGCTAATGCTGAAGGCCTCAGATTGACGTATGAAATTAATTTGTTTTATCCATCAACAGGCTGCAACCCAGTCCTAGATGGCACTGCTTCTGCTCAGAATGGCTTGGAGACTGACTGTGGCAATGAAGACTACACGCTGATGAGCATCGACACGATCATCAATGGAAAGGTGATTACTGACTTGGAAAACAATGACCTTTCAGCCAAGCAACGACAGTCAGTTAATTGATACATCCACCACTTTGGCCCACACTAAATTATCTTCTTGCATTAAATTACCTTAAATTTTGTACATTCATGATCCTCAGAGAATAAATTAGGTGACTCAGGTGATCCCTGACTTTTCCTCCAACCACCATGAGGGTGACACTCATAATTCTCAGTGAACTAGCTTAACAAACTGTCGGGTGGATTGCTATTACATGTGATAGAGACATTTATGCTCCCTTCAGCATTCATTGTAGTAACAACGGTGATCTTCAGCTGTGCTTTGTGTTTAGTGCTACTTAACATATCTTAACATGGTAAAAAATCGAGCCTGTAAAGCAGGGGTGCCCAATCCTGGTCCTCGAGGGCCACTATCCTGCATGTTTTAGATGTTTCCCTCTTCCAACACACCTGATTCAAATGATCAGGATCGTTATCAGGCTTCTGCAGAGCTTCATGATGAGATGATCATTTGAATCATGTGTGTTGGAAGAGGGAGACATCTGAAACATGCAGGAAAGGGGCCTTGAGGACCAGGATTGGGCACCCCTGCACTAGTGGGTGTAAATGATATTGTAATTTCCACAAATCATGATATAACCTCAGAGAATGTGTTGTGTTGCTTGGTTGTGCCACTATTTGGAGTCTTTCTGCTGTCACTGATGTGTGCAAGCAGAGAGCATCGTGGGGGTTTAGCTAGCAGTGGGCACCATGACAAAGACTTATGTGGTGGTTAATGACCTCCGACCAGAGCTAATATGTTTAAGACAAACTGGGATTGACAGGACAGCTTTTTTCTATCCAAATCCTGTCTGCTGTGCTCAATATATGTTATAAATTATTTGATAAATAACTGATAACACTGCTGATTTTATTATATGTGCTTTTTTTTTTTTTTTGGACTGTAAAATTACGGAATTTGACCTAAAAACTAAATGCAGAAATGCTAAATATAGGAGTGTATTGTGTGTGAGTGTGTGTGTGTGTCATTTTACTGCTCTTTTGCACAGATGAGGACTGCACTTTCAATTTCTTTGTATATATACACTGACAATAAAGATATATTGGATTGTAAATTACATTCCATGCACAAAAAACCCTGAATAAAACTGTAAATTATATCCACACAAAGCATTACACAGAATTATAACGGTGCATCTGACTAATAGTGCAGCAGATAAGTCAAACTATCTTTCAAAATGTGATACAAGCATCCAACTTGGCACAAATACTCCTTAGGGGTTTTTGAAAAAATACGCTGGCCACCTGAAATTCCAGATTTCATTTTTAGCGTATAAATTGCCTGTTTTACCACAGATTCTCACTGCAGGAACCGATTTAGTTGATCTTGGTGTTAAAAAGTAGGTTTTCAGGTATGAGGAATCCAAAAATACAACTCTAAGATCTCTTTGGAGCTTCTTTCTACCATTTCTAGCCCAAAACAATGAAAAATTAACAGGGAATAAGGCATCTGTAATGATACATGTACATCTACAACACGTCTTTCTATTTAACCCTAACCCTAAGACCTACTATAGCATTATGTAGGTTAACCACAGTTCTGTAATTTTGATCTGAAGTCCCAAATAAGGTAAAAATAAGCTTCTTAGTGATTCAGAAGTCCAAAAACCAGATTCTGCATGGTCTAAAATGTAGGATTCAGTACCAGAATCATCCATATTGGGCAAGTCTGTGGATATTTATTGTGAAAAGTAATATTTCGGTATTGATTATGGCGGCCATCTTGAAAAAATAACCCCCAAGGAGTATTTGTGTCAAGTTTGGTGCTTGTATCACATTTTGAATGATTCACCTGAAAAAAAATCATTTACCTGCTGCACTATAAAATAAAAAACTAAACTATGAGATGTGTAACTTGATAAAATCATCCTGCATTTACTCACATCCTCTCGGGGCAGTTGTCCGGCCGGTCCAGGTATCCTCCATCCATCACGAACTTTAGGACCTGCTCATTGGATAAACCCTGATAAGGCTGCTCTGCTAGCGTGCTGATCTCCCACAGCACGACCCCGAAGGACCTGCACACGAAAAAACACACGTGATCAAAAGGCCCCAGTGACGATGACGAAAAGCTCCACGACACCTGCTCAGGTGAGACGTACCAGCAGTCAGAGTGGGCGGTGAAGACTCCGTCCTTCAGGGACTCTGGAGCCATCCACCGGACCGGCAGGAGCCCCTTGCCTCCTTTACGGTAGTAGTCGGTCTCGTAGATGTCCCGGGTCATACCGAAGTCTGGGAGGAGGAGAGAGACGAACATTACGACAAATGATTCAATTAAATTCTAATTAATCAGGAAAGTGTTACGAGCAACACAGTGAACTAAACAGTGTTGGGGATTACAAAGTTACTTTTATGGGTAACGAAGTAAGGCAACGCATTACACCAAAAATATTAGTAACTAAATTACTTTACTGTAGGAACGCGATTTTCTGCGTTACTAGAGCCAATTTCCATAAACTCTTCATAACAATCAGATGTTCTCTGATCATTTCTGGGACACGTCACATGACTCGACAAAAAGAGGGAAAATGGAGCGAGAGAAAGGCTGTTTGGAGAAGTGACGATTTACGCATTACTTCCAGTTTATTTGTCGAAAGGACAAGAACATATCTGTTAAATCAGGGTTCCTACAGGTTTCTACAAGTTAAATTCAAGACTTTTTAAAGACCTTTTTAATACCCATTTCGCAGCCCTACCGGCAAAGAAAAACAAAATCTGTAAGTTTGAGTTCAGTTTATCTAACCACACTTGATTAAATGTACATTTCCCCATATCCCCTACATGAAATGGGTATCCTAACTAGGTAAAAAAAGGTTTTGACTTGCGTTTGTGTTGTGGTCAAAGAATATAATAGTGACCTATCCTCTTCAGTTGTGGTGCTGGCGCTTGATCTTTTATCTTAATTTTTCACTCACTGTATTTTTTTTCCTGGGCTGTGTTGCTTCTAAATGATTGTTTCCACCACTTCACTTGATTGAAAATAACCGTGGTTGACAAATAAAACTTTCGAGTAATGTGGCAAGGAGAAAATTTAAGACCCAGATACCAAAATTCAAGACTTTTTCAAGACTTTTTAAGGTATTATTTCCAATTTCATAAATTCAATGCTTTTAAGACTTTTTAAGACCCTGTAGGAACCCTGTAAATGCGCTCTATGTCCGGGCGACAAGCGCCTGTCAACCGCAGCGCACTCAATGAGCAACTTATCTACGCCCCTGGCTAACTATGGCTAACTATGGCTAACTATGGCTAACTATGGCTAACCAGCAGCACAATGTAAAGATCCTCCGGCGGCGGTTGATGTACAGGCGAGTGACCAGAGTCCAACCCCCCAAAACAAGCCGAGCTTTTCTCACGTCTTGGAACGGTGCAGGTAACACAGAATGAATTAAAAAAAAAAACTAGTAGCAGGCTAGCCTATTTCTTTATTAAGACGGGCCTATTTACTGTTCTTTCAAATGAATAGTTTTAAATGACATTTTTTCTGGGTTAGGGTTAGGCACCAAGTTCTGGAAAAGTCTTCCATCATCAATAAGAGAGACTCCAACACTGGCCACATTTAAAGCACATCTAAAAAAGTGGCTAAAGGAAAACCAGGCCTGTGAACACTTTTAGTGAATGTTTTTTTTTATTATTGTTGTATCTTGTCATTGTAGTGTTTGTATTTTAATCACCTGCCGAGGGACTACAGACGGAAATTAGCATCTCTGCTATAATCTGGCATATTTACACTGTCCCTATGCAGATGTTCATCAATATGCACTGTCCCTATGAAATAAACAAATAAAAAAAATATAGGCTTACACTACGTTGAAAGGCTAAAGCATGTCCTGATTGAAAATTAAAAATAAAGTGACTAAAGGGTCGTTATGTTTGTCATGTATTCATGATGAATTTGGGCATTTATTGATTAAGAAACTGAATAGTAAAGTAATAAGTAGTGAAGTTACTTTTCAAATGCAGTAACAAGTAAAGTAATCTCGTTACATTTTAAACAAGTAACTAGTAACTTGTAACTGATTACTTTTTTTGAGCAACTACCCCAACACTGGAACTAAACCAGCTCCTGTACCTCCGATCTTGACGGTGAAGTCTTCGGCCACCATGCAGTTTCTGGCTGCCAGGTCTCTGTGGACGAACTTCTTGGCGTTGAGGTAGGCCATGCCGTCTGCGATCTCTGCAGCCATCTGCAGCATGTCCTTCAGAGTCGGAGGAGGACAACCAGACGGGTTGTTCTGCGAAACACGGAGAGGAAAAAGAAGTTTGTCAGGGATGGCAGGAGAAGGCTGCTGTCTGTACGTAGTGGGTTTTATTTCAGTTATTTACCCACATAAGATGTAGTGGAAATAACATAATAAAAACGTACATACACTGAGGAACCGTACTGTAAGATAGAGCAGGATAAACGGAGCTACGTACCTCCGAGTCCGGCCTGAGGCTCCTCAGGTAGCTCTTCAGGTCACCGTGGGTCATCAGCTCCATCACTACCAGGGTGGGCTGACCTTTAGACACAACACCCAACAGACGCACCTGGAAACAAACAAGTACATCTTCATACACATGTGGACTGAAATCAATAGATACAAACACATAAATGTGAATTCATTATATTCAGATGGATTGTTTTGGCAGCCAAAATTTTAAATATGATTTTTCCAATTATTTAAAACTGTAAAAAAAAAAGTTTTGGTTGTTTGGAATTGGAGGACTAGATGTGTATAAATGAAAATCTCCAAAGTGTTCATCACCAAATGTGGATATTTAACCCTCTGAACCCACCAACCGGTTAAAACAATATATTACCCTTTAAAAAACATCAAAATTACCATTTATTAGAGCCACAAACTGTAAAAACCAAAACAATCATTGAGTTTTTATGTGTGACTTTTGGTTTTGTTGGAAAAATGAACTAAAGCTGTGCTTTAAATCACCTTTTCTACACATCTCGTTTAAAAATGTACCAAAAATAAGCCGTTTGCACAAAGCATAAACTGTAAAAAACAAAAAATTCTGCACTTGTTGTCGCAACTGAGAAGTTATTAGTGACTCAGCTGCGACCAACAGTCACGTGACAAATATTCAGCGACTTTTCGGTTGAACTGCAGGCTGTGTTTATACAGAGCAGAGAGGAGACGTATGGAAATAAATTAAAAATGTAAATTGTATGAATATATCTATAGCATGTAGAGTCACAGTTGTTTTTACAGTGTTGGACATGTTTATTTCAGGTTTTCTTATGTTTTGTAAAATATTTAATCTAATAAATTCAACTTTTGGTTTATGTCTTTTATGATTTATGGCATTATAACTGTGTCAAACCGCACAAAAGACATTTCTGAGTTGTAGTCCTGCTTTTGCTGTTTCCATAGAGGTGCAGGACTTTATATTAACCCTTTAAGACCTGAGCCTCAAAATGTCCACCTGGTCTTTTTTTCTTATTTTGATTACAAAAAGGTCAGAAAATGTCCTGTGAGTTCTGGTGCCCATTTTTAACTTTT
>OMNN01097375.1:0-14158 GCA_900302755.1 Chromis chromis
ACCCCCAATAACAAATAACAATAATTAAGTAATAAAATAAAATAAGTATGTACATAGAAAAAATAGTAGCAACCGAGTAATAAAAATAGATATTTACACAAAATAACAATAATTAGGTAATAAAATAATATGTACACAAAAAGATGAATGAAATATGAGTGCAAAAATTTTGTGAGTGATTACGATTGACTACAGCTGCTGACTCTTCTAAGGTAATTTAATTAGGGCCCATTTGATCCACTCATCAGATTCTGGCCCTTAACCCCAAGAACACCAAACCTACTGTCAAGCATGGTGGTGGCAGTATCATCATCTATTTTATACAAAAGAATGGAATAATGAAGAAGAAGGATCATCACCAGAAGGTTGATCTTGGACACAGTTGGGTGTTTCAACAAGGAGCCCAAACACATCAAAAGTGGTAAAGAAATGGTTAAACCAGGCTAGAATGAAAGTTTTAGACTAGTCCTGACTTAAACCCCACCAAGAACCTGTTTACTGTGATGAAGAAACAAGTCTGTGTCAGAAAGACAACAAGATTTAGTTGAACTGAACCAATTCTGTCAAGAAAAATCAAAGATACAGTCATGTGAAAAAATTAGGACACCCCATTAAATATTCAGTTCTTTATTAAGAAACATTCACTTTTCAATGTCTAATCTTGTTTTTATTTATTTATGGAAAAGGAAGTGATTTAATTGCAGCTAAACAACAAAATGTGCCTTGTTTTACTCAATAAACAAAAGATATCAACAAAAATACACATTCTAACTAAGGAAAAAGTTAGGACACCCTACCCCCTAAAAGCTAGTGTTACCCCCTTTGGCTTCTTGTAGCATCTATCAGTCTCTGACATCAGTCTGAGGAAAGCTTGCCCCACTCCTCAACACAGAATTCTTCCAGCTGTGAGATGTTTGAGGGGTTTCTTCATGTACAGCCCGTTTCAAGTCACCCCACAGCATTTCAATGGGATTAAGATCTGGGCTTTGACTCTGCCGTTCCAAGACTCTCCATTTTTTATTTTTTTTAAATGTGTATTTTCCAGTTTTAATTATTACCTCCGCCAAGCAGAGGTTATGTTTTTGCCGATGTTTATCTGTTTGTTTGTTTGTTTTTTGTTAGGAAAATAACTTGAAAAGTTATGAACGGATTTTAATGAAATGTTGATAATGGGACAAGGAACAGGTGATTACATGTTGGTGATGTTCTGGATTACCATCTGGATGTAGGAATTTCTTTGTGGAAATCACAACATGGGTGGAAATGAGCTGCTTGGTGGAGGTCTGCACTCTCTGAGTGCTTTTCTAGTTTAGTTATATTACTTCTATTCCTCAGTATTGTTAAAATTGATATTAAGTATCCATATGTCTAAATATGTTTAAAAACACACACAAGCTTTCATAGGGTGTCCTAACTTTTTCACATGACTGTAAACCAGAAGCTTGTGGACGTAAACCAGAAGCCCCCAGTGTAGGTGAAAATGGCCAAAGGACGTTTAACCACACATCGTTTGTATATTTTTGACCCAGCAGACTTTGCCATATTTCCAGAAGACATTTATTAAATTAATGAAAGAACCAAAATGCATGTGTTTCAATGATTCCATCACAGAAAATTCAGAGTTAAAGGAGTCATTAACTCAGGACTGTCATGATGTACATGACTGTATGTCCACTAATGAGCCACCTGGGTTCCCTTTATCCACTTGAGATGCTTCAATACAAAAAACGCAGAGATCACAAATCACACACTTTACGTCTGACATGACAGTAACTAATGCTGTAATAACGGTAGATATAAGGTAGGGGGGTAAAGTGCCACCATCCTCCAGCATTTCTGACTGATATCCTCTCTGTAGAACAATGGAAAGGCACTTATAAAATCGATACTCTGATGCTTTTCTTGCTCTTTGTCTCCCACCATCCCTCGGCATCTATTTGTCTCATGATGAACCTCCTTACCTTTCTGTTTAATCTGTGTTCACCACCAGCAACATACGATAATTACAGTGAGATGAAAGCTTGCTGGGATGTTCGCAAGGCACAGAAGACAAATGTGTTCTTTGGGAGGCGAATTATGTGACAGGGAAATATACCTAAACGCCCACACATTCAATAGAACAGTTCTCGTTGATGGCAAAAAGGTGAAATCCTACTTTATGCTTATTATTGAGGTAATAATAGAAGACTGTTTTCCCTGCCTCCTGAGGAAAATTAGGTATTACTTTAATGGAGAGGTTGTCAGTCACTTGTTTTGAAAGGTAAAACATCCCTAATTGATGTCCAGTATTATTAGCTGCTCCTCTGACCTGAGCTGCCCCCAGTGGAGGAACTCTCAACCTCTTCATGGCCCTCTGACGGTCGCCTCCCTCCAGCTCTGTGGTCACCAGGGTCTAAACACAAACACAGCAGTTAGACTCAGTCAAGTTTTACATTCATGTCTTTGCATTTTAGTGTGAAAGCGTGTTTGTGTAAATGCGAGCAGCCACCTCTGTCTCAGTAATGAGCTGTGTGATCTTCTTGCAGGTGTAGAAAGGCGCCACCTCCACGTGAGCCACCCTCCAGTCGGCACCACGGGGAGTATCCAGGATCTTATCATGCTTCTTCAGGATCTTACGGAAACCGGTGAAGTTCAGGTTCTGTGGAAGAAAACGTGGTTCAGACAACACATCGATACCGGACAAAACGGACCTTCAAGGCTCCATTTCCTCTGGAGAACTTTTTTTAATTTTTTTTATTTATTGAATTTATTTGAGAAGCATATCAATAAAACAAAGATTACAGACAGAAAAGAATACAAAGTTGCCACTCAAAAGGAGTAGGTGGAAGTTCAAGGAACTTATAAGAAATCCTACCCCTCTTTCTTCATTATATAGTGCTATATTTACACAACTCAAGCTTTGCCTTGAGTTTGAGTCCTGTCTCAAATCATAACTGTTGTTTGTTTTTGTTTTTCCTCCAGGACTTTTTCTTCAAAACAAAGTTCCAGCCCCAAAACTACTTGATTAGCTTCAGACAAGTATCATGTTTGGGGTTAAAATTCACCCTGTTGCTCCATTTTGTACGTTTCTAGAGTGATGGCCTCCACCAGAGACTTTACAAGCACTTATTCACTATAAGACTGCAAGAAGTCCCCAACGTTATCAGCATAGCTTTCTGTTTATCAGTGATGGATGGTGACACCTACTGAGCCGACTAGAAAGTGGAGGAGGTCATTACTGGCCCAGATTTATGGGAACGATGTGCGATAACGGCAATTTGTTGAGCTGATAACATCTGACCAAGTGTCCAGAAACAGATGCTGTTGTTACTCGAAAGAAGACTGTTGTTACTTCAAATACTTTCTACTGAGGAAGAAAAGTCTTTATTTCTACTGTCTGTGCGCCCCGACCTCACTGGACAAGGACTCTCCCTCCTCACAAATCCCAATTTAACTCCTGCTGAAAGATGCTATAAATACACTTGCCTTGCCTTGACAGTAGGTCGGGGCTGAAGTCTTAAACAGTTATTATAGAGGTTGGTTGGACAGTGAAACACAATTCAAAGCACCACCAGACTGAGCTGAAAACAGAGAGGGGAGCAGGACCAATGACAAAAGTGAGCAACTGCAAACTTTTGGCCTGAAGTGGGCAAAAAAAATTAAAATCAGCAAAGCGATTCCTGAGAACAAAGAACCTTCTTTTGTGCTCGTGTTTCATTTCATGTATATCGAAACCTCAAAGTAGCTCCAATATCTGAAGATGTCTCCGTCACCTGACATTTAAAATGCATGAAAAACGAACTGGAACCCTTGAAGCTGGAATTAACTCGTCACTTTGCACATCTGTATGCAGTCGTGGTTTAAGTTTCAGAGATATGAACCTGTAGTACGAGTTCACCTTCACCTTCTTCTCTCATGTTGTCAGATCAGGAAAAAAAAAACATGCTCGCAGTGATGCTCTTTTGCAGATACGAACAAGGTATTTGCCAACAGATATGCAAACTTCAGAGCCGTGCTATTGCTGCATTAGCTGCCACAACACACACTAATTAATTCCGTATTTTATCATGGGAGCTGTTGCCTATCTTCTACGTGCCTTGTGGCGCAAAAGGCTTCCCCCCCGCCGCCGTTTTCTGCAATAATGTGGTTTTACGGGAGACGGTTATCAGCCGTCAACCTGGAGAACCATAGGATCAAGCTTTATCTGGTTCCTGCTCCTGTTCAGCACGAGAGTACAAGGCAACAGTCAACATAGCTGCAGGGCTCGTATAGACAAACCGCCTCGCCACGATAAGGTGGTGATCGCTGCCAGGGAGGCGTAGCTGGCTGCTGCTAATCACATTTGATTGGATGCATTTATTTATGCGCCTCTGGGTGCAGCAAGAGATGTGGAGAATATTTAACACGAGGAGAAAAAAAAGTGCGAAATGGGTTTTCTGATAGATACACCATTTAATTTATGAAGCTGTTTTATGTGATTTCTGTTTATTAATCAGCCTAAAAATACATTAAATTAGCATTAACAGATTTCAAACTACAAACTTTGTCTCTCAGCTTTACAGTTTGAGTCTTGGTCCATTTGCAGTTATGCACAATGAAGTGGACAGAACTTGGCAGAGCTTATTTTTTCGCTTTAACGTTTTAGATCCTCATCAATCATGCAACACCGTCAGGGAGGCACCTCATCTTTCCAAATTCATTCTGCAGCAGCAAAGCGAGTCCAAACATCCTGCAAAGTCCAGCCAGAGTTAGAAAAGAAGTATCTCCAGCCACAAGGAGAACAAGCGACACATGGTGTTATGTTCTGGTATATGGAAGAAATGATTTACTAATAGAAATGGAAGAAGAAAAAAACACGATATACGTAGAATTTATAGTATACAACTGAAGTGAGTCTGACTTAACCCTTTAAGACCTACAGTAGAGCATATCTTTACATTTTTACATCCTGTAGTACCATTTTTTAAAATAAAAATACATATACAATCAGACATAACTATATACAGAAAGAACCAATTTGCAGAGAGAAAACATGTACATCAAAGTAAACTATATATATACACTATATACATCAATGGTGCAATCAAAGTTCAAAGTCTAACATTACACTTCAATAGCACCAGTGGAGCTGTGATAGGACTTGTGACAAAATACTGTCCATGATAAACACACAGAGGAACGGGTTTTAGTGGTTCCATATATATGTGGGTGTAGGGAGTGTGTGGTGAGGGTCTGGAACCACGTGATAGTTCATGCTCGATCCCCGGTCCCCCTCCACATGCCGAAGTGTCCTTGGGCAAGACACTGAACCCGAAGTTGCTCCCAATGGCAGATTAGCGCCTTGCATGGTCGCCATTGGTGTGTGAATGTGTGAATGAGAAACACATTGTAAAGTACTTTGGATAAAAGCGCTATATAAGTGCAGACCATTTACCATTTTTTACCAAGGCGTAGCGGCTGTCCCGGGTTCGATTCCGACCTTGGGCGTTTAGCGCATGTCCTTCCCCACTCTCTCCCGTTTCCATCTCTATCCACTGTCCTATCTAATAAAGGCATGAAAGGCCAAAAATAAATCTTAAAAATAAATAAAAATGGAGGAAATGGACAAAAACAAAGACAATGCTTACTCAACTGACTGAGAATTTGTACGCCCCCCTTTTGTATTACTTCATGTTATTTATTTTCTCTGTTCCTGCTGTCTCTATATAAACAAAACTAAATAAATATTTTTTAAAAATTAAATAAAATCCTGGCCAATAAGATGATTCCCAGTCTGCAGAAGCTTAGCAGAAGAGGAATAAGGAAGAAAAAGCCAGAACTACCCAAGATCCTCAACCTCAGCATCCCACTCTCCCCCACCATAGCCCTGCTTGGTGACCTCTCCTCCTTATCAGCCCCAAAACATCTGCAAACATTCATCCTCATTTCCTACAACAGTGGCCAAAAAAATCATTTTACTTAATTGGAAAGACCGAAAAAATGTATTAATAAAACACTGGTATAACTTACTAACTGAACACTCAAACTTGGAGAAACTTATAACCTTATAGAACCTTATAATTCAATATCCTTCAACATGCCTGCTCAATACCCCTTATTACAATAACACCCCCTGTCCGTTGTCTTGTCTTGTCTTAGGTTGTTTATTTGTTTGTTTTGTAACTACCCCTTATTGCATACAGTTCTGTCAAACTACCATGTCTCATACTGTCCTGTATTTGTTTAATGTTTGTTTAATATGTGCATAAAATAAAATAAAATTTAAAAAAAAAGAAAAGAAAAGAAAAGCAAGAACTACGACCCGCTAACCAAATTTGTTGAGTTATCCTGTGGAGCCTGCTGGTTTGATACAGTGCGTCTCAACTGATGGTTTTTAATTTCACATAAGAGCAAATGCCCTTTTGTTCAACTTAGAAGTAATGCAATTACTGTACGCTGTCATTGTGAATCACTTGACATTTCGCCGATGTCCCACAGGGGTGCAGTCACTTGTGTTGCGCATTTTAAAACAGAATACAGTATTCAAAATAACACGTATAGTATTGTATGTTGCTGCTACTTAACACGAAACAGAAAGACAGCTACGTGTCACAACAGATCTTTACCAAAGACCTGTCTGGAGGAGTATTCGGCCTTTTTCCTCCTAATTAAAGCCCATCAGGCCACGCTGGCCCCACCGGCAGGACGGCAGCGGAAGGGAGGTCACAGAGCGTAATGAATACGACTGTTTGAAAAAAAACCTCCGCTCGCTGTGCTTCAGGCTCACCAGTCGCTGCCTTTGTGCTTCTAATGGCAGCTCCAGTAACACTGTGACATAGTGGAAGGAAATTAGCCGCCTGTTTGTGGGACAACGCGGCTTATTAAGCATGGATTTATATAGTTTTCGACGCCTTAAGGCTGCTTTCTCTGTGAACTTCTGTGTAGTATTATAATTGCTTTGAACTGTATTTCTGTGCAGCGTATTGTGTTAATGAAGCTGTTACTGTCCTCCTTGCTTGATAAATAGACAATAATACAATGAAGCTGGAAAATTCCCGCTCATCTGCTCAGTCAGCACAAAAGCAATGCAAGTGACACCTATTAAGAATTGATGCATGCTGAAAAATAAATCACGTCATTCACGGCTGACGGACGAGGAAGCAGGCCTGATAGTGCCGTCAGCTGGTGACAACAAACGAGGCTGTCGCTACGGTGACTGGGGCTGGTTTGTTCTGTCCGTTCGGTTGTGTGTTTTCTATTTTCGAACGCACGCTCCGAGGCGCACGGGCAGATTTTTAATTGTATCCTAAGGTCGATTAACTTTACAGCATTAAAAAAACATCAGACGCTCAGGACATGACACGAGCACGAGTGCAAACAGCGGGAATGAAATGTTGCTTCATGTCATATTTGCGTTGAGAGGCACCAGGGGAAGTTCCTAGGCTACACCACCATTCATTATTCACACACTTATTTTCTACTTTTCCCAGATTACGTTCAGGATGATCTCATGGTTGAGGAATAACTCAACAGCATCAGTTTAATATCCTTCTTTTAAAATACACTCAAACTCAGCTGGAGGAGAAATTTAAATGAGGCACTTCCACCATGTTTACCTTTATATTAAGTTTTATTTTAGGATTCCACCTTTGTTCTCAGTATGGGATCTTTTTTCCTCCAGAGCACAGCAGGAGAAACGTTGTAAAAGCAGCATAAACATGTCAGCGGTTGACTTTATCCTCCTTTATTCTGCTCTTCTTCCTGCAGGAGCATCCGATGCCTGAGAAACATCATCCACTGGAACCTCATCACCGCCTTCATCCTGAGGAACGCCACCTGGTTCATCGTCCAAATGACCATGAGCCCCGAAGTGCACGAAAGTAACGTGGTACGTCTTATTTTATGTGTTGATCTTTGCAACAAGAAGCACCTAAACTTTCTTAATTGCATTAACTCTCTGAACCCCAAAGGAAGGTTTGTAGGCATGTTATCTGTAAACACCGGTACTCAGGGGCGAAAATCCCATTTCATTTTTGGGGGGGACAATAAACAGTAAAATTTCAGAGAGTAATTCCTGCTCTCTGCCTCTCTCTCTCCTGCTCCTTTGGAACTTGCCTTGCAGGGTTGAGCCCTCAGCATGTTGAATGTTATTAAAAGTAATAATAGTAGTTATATTCTACATACTGGTTTGAGCCTGTTAGCCATCATAAGCTAGGCTATTTGCTTACCAGGGTGCTGATTTTAAAAAACAGAAAAAGAGAGGCTGGACAAAGCAGGAGAAATGTCACTTTCATTTTACAACCTTGAGCTTGTTGAACAAGCGGTGTGATAAATAACTTATTGGCTTTTACACATTAGTGTAGTTTCTCATTGTTTGTGAGAGGATCGCTTGCTCGCTGACACACGGAGCTGCCGGTAGCCCCGCCCGTTGGAAACGGCATGTGGACTAAACCACTTTGAGAAATAGGGGGGTCATAATCTTTCAACAATTAAAAAAAAAAAAGTTTTACGTTTATAATTTGCAGCGCTTGTGTTGTGCTTTTATTGAACATCACTATATTATTATCCAATTGTTTTGTGTGCTTACAATGATTTTTGGGGGGGACAACTTTATGGAAGGGGGGCACGTCCCCTGTGTCCCCCCCAGGATTTCCGCCTATGAGTGAGAGGAAAAACTGTGTCACTTTTTTGGGTATTTCTTTTCCTTTTTTAGACTCAACCAGAGCCACCTTATCCAATATGGCGCCCTAGAGAGATTTTATATGGCGCCCCCTCCATCGGCGATACACACTTCCCGATTTTGTGGCGCCCCCAGGAGGCCACAGCGCCCTTAGCCCCTTTAGCATGTGCCTATATTGCCTAATGGGCCAGCCGGCTCTGGACTTGACTCAAACAGAATCAACATCTGGGTACTTAATGTTTTTGCAGTGCTATTTAAGCCAGTAGCTAGATTTAGTCTCTCTGAATGAAGCAGTTGTTGATCAACTTAAATTATGAAAAAAAAATTCAAAGCAATGGCAGCTTTAAACATTACCAACCAATGCACCCACTCAACTTACACATATACAAACTTTTAAACTGACATACTGTGACAAACATTCACTGCTTCTAGCAACCACCACAGCTTCTAAACTAAGAACTACGTAGGTATGATTGTCATATTGGTTGCAAATGCTTAGTTAATGCAAAAAAAGCAAATTTAGTTAGTTATTAGACAGCTGGCTAGTCAAGCTGAAACACTGGTGACATGCTAACGTTAGCTGCTATCAGTTACGATAGCAAGTTAGCATGGTACTGAGATTAGCTAGCTAATAAATGTATGTAGGATACACATCCTTATTTTTATGTTTTTTACCAGCCACTCTGGATTTACTGAAACATAAAACACTTATTGAACTTCAAAACATCTTGAGTTTGCTTGGAGGAAAAGTTAGCTTGGGGATGTTAGCAAACTAAAGCACCTTGGAAATTTCTGAACATTTTTTTAAATGTTAAACAAACAAAATGACTTTAAAATGCACCACACCCTGTTTTTGTTATAACAACCGCTCTGGATGTACTAAAAGTATTTTTGACCTTCAAAACTTCAGGGGTTAGTTTGGAGCAAAAGTTAGCTGGGGAATGCTAGCAACATGAGCATGACGGGATAGGTACGACAAAGTACTGGAAGTTGGACTAACATCTTGAGGATTTTGTTTTCATTTAATTTGCTGGCAATAAGAACAAGACAAAGTTTCGAAACATCCATGTTTTCCATTGAGTCTTTGAGCAAGTTATTGAACTTCTCTCCCAAGGTGAGAACCGCTCAGGTTGTTTAAACCTGCCTAGAAAGCCACATAATGCAGTTTACCTGGTGCAATGTATGGTATGCCTAAAAAAATGTATCGTAAATTGACATTAAAGACCGTTTTTGGCAGCCCGGGGTGCTTTTACAGTGTTTGCACACATTACCTTATCCGTATCTAAATAAAAAATGTTCACATGAAAGCCTTAACTGAAGCACATCGATGTTAATTAACATTTTACACCTATTTAAACTTGCCTACAAGGGTACTTTACTTCTGTACAATTATCTCCCCCCTCCGATCCTGCGCAAACTTGAAACCAAAAACCACAAAACAGCAGCTCAAACGTCTTCGCTGCCCACCTTGAAAGAACCAAATATTCCCTGACTTGTCTTCAAAGGCGGCGTCGATGTTGTCGGGAATCCCCCTCCAGTGACGGGACGCCAGCGCCGGGTAACCGCTCTCCAGATGCCCGTCCCTGATCCTCCAAACGTAGCCCGCCTTGAAGAAGAACAGCTCCCCTCGGATCATAGACACGGCATCAAAGTCCGTCTGGCAGGCGTCGGGCTGGAAATAAGACAGATCACATGTGCGTTTCCACATGCAACAACACACGCGAGCGCGAAGGGGGATATTTACTGCAGCGGAATGAAGTGTTAAGGAGCCGTTTTATTGTCTGAAAGGATAAAGAGGGCTTTAGTGCTTCTTAAGGCTCCACTTGAACACTGCCTTTATTGCCACAAACCATCACAAGAATGTGAAAAACCTCTCGCTTACAAGTTTTACACAAGAAACTAATCTGTTGTGGAAACTTTTCCCCAGCGTTCGCCCGGGAAGGAAAGATTACTGTTGTCTTTCAGCCTCATTTATCATCTATGGTTCAAAAATACATTCTTGTATGATGTGGTGCAGCTTCAAAGATGTTCACTGTCACACAGACATGCAGCCCTGAAATATATTTTACTATTTTAGTGTCTTCTAACCACAGAAACCAATGCCAGTTTAAAAGGATATGGCTGATAGCGTTCTATGTTTTACTTCTTGACAACAAATCCCATAAAACTGGATGGCTCCTATTAAAAAGGGGATCTTTTATTTGGTTGGTGCCATAGAGCGCCATTGTTGTCCAAATCAACGAGCCACACATGTTCCCTGTTATCTTTAAAACACACAATATAGTTCATTATGACTCATGGCCCATGTGGCATTGAGTCATAATGGGTTAAACTGGGATTGTTGAGGGGCAGCCCTTGTCCAGTGAGGATGGGGCTTTAAATCAGACTGCAGACAGAAGAAACAGAGAATATTTCTTCAGTAGTTGCAGCTAAATTTTATGAAAGTTAGTTTATAATATTGGACCACAAACTAAATTCCATTCACCACCACTGCATTGGTTCAGAATTAGATGTTGCAAATTAAATCTAACTATCTACATATCCAGATTAAGATAAGCCAGAGCGTTCTGTTTTATTTCATTTGCATAGTTTTATAGTTTGTATGAAACAACATGTTGAATTAATTTACATCATCCCAATTATATAGGCCTGTACCCCCAAATACACTGCAGCAGTAGGGCAGTTTATTCTTATTATTAGCAATAGTAGCTGCTAAAAGCTACTACCTGTATGATATTTTTAAAAGTAGAGCTACATATTTGTGACTTTTATTTACACTTAAAATTATAAGCAAAATTAGCTGCATTAGCTTGATACACTGCTCAACATGCTAACATTAGCTGCAATCGGTTATGTTAGCTAGTTTGCTGTTCAACACGTTAAGAAGACACTGAGTTCAGCTAGCTAACAACTTTACTTTAAGACACACCAGGTCCTGATTTTGTTATAACAAACATTCTGGATGTACTAAAAGTATTTTTTGATCTTCTAAACTTCAGAAGTTAGCTTTTAGTAAATGTTAGCTTGGAGATGTTAGCAGCATTTTTGAGAGATGATTTACATCTTCAATTGGAATCAATGGGCATTATGTAAGTCTGAGTACTAAAAAGTTGGACTAACTTATTGTTGATTTTGCTGTTTTCATTGTTGTCACCAAGAACAAGACAAAGTTTTGCTAGCAGCTCTGTGAGGCTGTGTTTTGGCAAAGCAGGGTTTTAAGCTAAATAATAACCTTAACCCTTTAAGACCTGAGCCTCAAAATGTCCACCTGGTTTTTTCTTATTATTTTGATTAGAAAAAGGTAAGAAAATGTCCTGTGAGTGATTGTGCCCATTTTTTCGTTGTGCTTTACAGCCAATATGGTGTCATTACGGTAATTTTACGGTAATTTCATCCAGTGGATTCCTGGGAGGGCACGGATGAAATTACCGTAATGACTGTAATGGCAATGTCGTTGCGCTTCACAGCCAATATGGTGTCATTACAGTAATTTTACGGTAATTTCATTCAGTGGATTCCTGGGGGGGCACGGATGAAATTACCGTAATGACTGTAATGGCAATGTTGCTGTGCTTTACAGCCAATACAGTGTCATTACGGTAATTTTACGGTAATTTTATTCAGCGGATTCCTGGGGGGGCACGAATGAAATTACCGTAATGACACCATATTGGCTGTAAAGCGCAACACCTCAGCTTTCAGAATTCCTTGGATTATTTCCGATAGCACAAACGGTGACATTTTTACGGTATTCCATAGTGCGCTTGCCCAAATGTGTCGCCGATGACGCACTAGGACTTAAAGGGTTAACATGTATTGTAAGTTTCTCTCTCCACAAGCTATCCAGATATATTTTAGAGATTTTAACTTATTTTAATATCTTTTCCCTTTAATCTGTAAAAACAGGGTAAAATATACCAAGCTAACAGCCATGTTGGTGTTGGGCAGACCAAAGGACTTCATGGGCATCGATGGACTCTGGTGCAGTTTCATGGTTGGTAAGCCAGTCTTTATTATTCCTAACCATTCACAGCCACCCCAGGATTGTTTCATCAGCTCCACTCACATTAGTGACGATCTCGTTAGTCTCTGGGTTCGACGGAGGTGGCGCTGGCGGCGGCGGCGAGGGCATGACCGGCGGATGAGCTCCGTACAGGTACTGGATGCCTTGCTTGTCGTCCTCGCTCAGCCTCAGCGGGTAGGAGAAGGAATAATATGCGGACATGATGGCTCCTGGCTCCCGGGAGTGCTGCAGGCCCAGGACATGCCCGAACTCATGGGCGGCAACCTGGAGAAGGTCTGTACCTGCAGGGGGGTGAGGTGGAGGAGGGGAACACCTGGTAAAGATGGAGTCTGAAAACAGTTGTAAGCGTTTGTTTTGACTTGGTAGATGGGGGGGATTTTTGCTACCTGGGTCGATCCAGTGCCAACAAGCGAGTCATGAAAAAGTACCTCTGCCTGCTGACTCATCTGTTACCCTCACATACAGGTGTGTTCAATGGCATGCAGGTTTACCTTTTATTAGCTACACTGGATATGCTTTGGAGGTATCTGTAAGTGGGTCAACTTCAGATCTGATCCACATCCTCATTCTTCCAAGGGAAATGTCGTCACTTTAACCAATCAATCAATCAACTTCTATTTGTAAAGCGCTTAATCACATCAACAGACATTTCAAAGCGCTTTCACAAGGAGAGAAAACATAGAACAGTGGCGGGGAAAAACTCCCTCATGAGGAAGAAAAGTTCTCAAAAAACTCCCACTTCAGAAAGAAACTCCGGGCGGACCCAAGACTCTGAAAACGGCGGCCATTCGTTTTGACCGGTGGGCAGTGTTGGGAGTAACAGATTACAAAGTAACGGATTACTGTAATTTCGTTACTTTTATGGGTAACAAAGTAAGGCAACACATTACACCAAAAATATTAGTAACTAAATGACTTTACTGGACTGTAGGAACGCGATTTTCTGCGTTACTAGAGCCAGTTTCCATAAAGTCTTCATAACAATCAGATGTTCTCTGATCATTTTGGTGAAGCATCACGTTGCTACGCAGTGGGACACGTCACATGACTCGACAAAAAGAGGGAAAATGGAGCGAGAGAAAGGCTGTTTACTTCCTGTTTATTTGTCGAAAGGACAAGAACATATCTGTTAAATGCTCTATGTCCGGGTGACAAGCGCCTGTCAACCGCAGCACTGAGCAACTTATCTAAGCCCCTGGCTAACTATGGCTAACTATGGCTAACTATGGCTAACTATGGCTAACTATGGCTAACTGTGGCTAACTATGGCTAACTATGGCTAACTATGGCTAACTATGGCTAACTATGGCTAACTATGTCTAACCAGCATCACAATGTAAAGATCCTCCTCAGGCAGTTGATGTTCAGGAGAGAGACCAGAGTCCAACCCCCCAAAACAAGACAAGCTTTTCTCACGTCTTGGAACGGTGCAGGTAACAGAATGAATTAAAAACTAGCAGCAGGCTAGCCTATTTCTTTATTAAGACGGGCCTATT
>OMNN01097379.1:0-13093 GCA_900302755.1 Chromis chromis
AACCTGTTAGTTAAAGGTTTATTCCACCCAAACTACAACTTATAGTTTTAATGGTTTATTCCACCCACAATACAGTGTATAGTTTTAATGGTTTATTCCATACAAAATACTAGAGAGTAGTTTTAATTTTTTTTCCCCCCACCCAAAATACTACAGAGTGTTTTAATGGTTTATTCCACCCAAAATATATCTTATAGTTTTAATGGTTTATTCCACCCAAAATACATCCTATAGTTTTAATAGTTTATTCCACACAAAATATAGCTTATAGTTTTTATGGTTTATTCCAACCAAAACATTACTTTCTATCCAAGTCTTGATAGTTGTCAGATAGTTCTAATGGTTTATTCCACCCAAAATACAGCTAATAGTTTTAATGGCTTATTCTACACAAAATATAGCTTATAGTTTCAATGTTTTTTGGGGGGGCTTAAATGTTTATTCCACTCAAAAATGTACACAGTTTATTTTGTTGCCAGTGTCTGTGGCCTAGAAAAGAAAAATATTATTCTCAACTGGATGACTGGATTGATCAAAGTGAATCACTTTGTTTTAAAGGATTGTTCCACCCAGAATACAGCTCATAGCTTTAATGGTTTGTTCCACCCAGAACATTACTTTCTATCCAAGTATTCATAGTTTTAAAGATTTACTCCACCCAGAGAGTACTTTCTAACTAATGAGTTATATAGTTAACAGTTTATTCCATTAAAAACACAACTTATAGTTTTAAAGGTCCATTCCACTAAAATCATCCTAATTATCAACCTGCCTCTTTGTGTGTAGGTTGGTGGTGTGGGAGCATGCCTGACGCATAAGCCAATTGATTGCCAGCTTAGGGCCCCCATTGCCACCAGGGAGCACCCAAGAGCCCTTTAAAATACCCACAAGAGAGTTTAAAATGTTTTTTTGCTTAAAAAAAAAAAAAAAGCACACACACCCATCTCTGGACTCTGACCAGTCAAGGGAAGGACCAGGAAGACTCTGACCAGTCTCCCTGGTCCTACCCTTGGGGTCAATGTTTCTTTGTGGGGATACTCCCAGATGATGAGCAGTGCTTGATGTTTGCGAAATGGAGTGCTTGGAGTTGTGTGCAAAGAGTTCTATTTTTGATTCATCAGACCAGAGAGTCTTTTTCCTTATACTGTCACAGTCCTTGAAATGCTGCAAACTCCAAAACCCCAAATTTGGGCTGTGATATAGCAGAACAAGGCCCTCCTTCGTCAGTCCAAACCTCTTCCATTTTGCAATTATTTAGTTGCTTGTGCTCCTGCATACACTCAAAGCTTTAGACATGGTGTCACACCTTTTCCCTGATCTACACCTTGGAAAAGTTTTATTGTCGAGTTCAACAGAAAATTCCTTGGAATTGGTTTTTGCCCTGACATGCAGTGTGAATTGTGAGAACTTACATACACTCACAGGTGTGTACCAACCACTTTGCCACAAGTGGGCTCCACTCTGGACTAATCTAATGGATAATTAAAGCTGAGAGGATGCATCTAATCACAATTAGGCTCATTCACAATGCTACTGCTAGAATACAGATGAACAACAAGAAGAGAGAATACATTACTCCAATTCTTAGATCCCTGCACCGGCTTCCTGTTAAACATAGAATTGAATTTAAGGCCCTACTTATTGTGTATAAGTCTCAGATTCGTCTAGGATCAAAATATATTGGATATACCTTTGCTGAGCACAAGCCTGGAAGCTCTTTAAGATTTGCAGGGACTGGTCAGAAGTGGTGCCCAGAGTTCAGACCAGACATGGTGAAATGTCGTTTAGTCATTAGACTGCACAATGAACCATCTCCCCTTGGAATTTAGATTTGCCCCAAATGTTGCCATTTCTAGGAGTAATAAAGACTTTTTTCCACTGCTTGTAAGTAATCAGTGTTATAATAATATACTGTATATACATTCTGATCTAAACTATCTGTATTTTTATTAAACTTATCTGCACTTTTTAATCTTTGGCATGTTTTTATTTTTCCTCATCTATTGTCTTTTTTCAGCTGTTTTAGTCTGTCAGTTCTAATTATCCATATCAACATGTACATTCAATATGCCATACTTGTACATATTCACATGTAAATTGACCATGCTATATCTGTACATATACAATATGTGAATTCATCATGGTATACCTGTACATATCCAGATGTAAATTCACCATGATACATCTGTATTGTAAAAGGTATTCAAAGTCTTTCTTGTATTTTTTGTCCTGCTTCTTCCATGCCTAACATACTAACTAACATGTACATGTCCTCAGTGTGGGATCAATAAAGTTCCATCTTATCTTATCTTGTCGTATCTTATCTTATCTGATCTTATTCTTTAAATCAGTGTGCACTTTATTCATGTTATCTGTACTGCTTATGTTTAATTGAATGTAGTTACTTTGTGTATATGTGTATACAAAGATGCCATATAAATGAACTTGCTTGCTTCATTATTTGATAACATTTTGCGTTCACTTCCGGAGGGGCCTTTGGGTCCCACAGAGGAGAACTCCAAATTGTGGGTGTGTATATTGTATAGGAGAAAAGCATCCCAATGATTAATAATATATGAAATTATCATAACTCTATTTACTTTCTATTATACAGTCTATCCTCTGTAACTTGAGCAGCACGGGGTCGTGACCATCGTGGCTGCGTTCATCTCCCTTATATGGAGTTGTTTCCTGCGTATCAAGAACGCAGCACGACAACGCCCGCCCCCTGAGTAAACTCGAAGCCTATTGGTCAGTGCGCACGTCAATCAAATCCTGGTACACTGTATTCCAGTAATCCCAGCCTACCGTGGAATCGTTGGGAACGGTCAAACTAGACAGCACGGGGGCAGGATCGTGAAGATACGAGCTGTAAAAAATACAATAACAACGCTTCTACGGAGCTGGATTTACTGGATACCTAGCCTAAAGAGCACTGAAGAAGATTTATCCCTCCACCAGAGGTAATTTAGGTGTTATTTGTTAACTTATAATGGCCGTTTAGCTAACGACACGGCAGCTGCTCTAGCTAGCAGTGTTTTTTCCAAACATCAGTGGCCTGTCTGCGTGAATGTGGCGGGGGTGCTGGCCCCTAAGTCAACTTAAAATGACCGTCAGCTCATGTTATTCCTATTATCTACACGGTTTCCCTTCACGAAATACGGTTAAAATGACCGTTAAAATGCTTTACATTTCGTCGCGTATAATCATTGTTTGTTGTTTAAGATGCGACTTGTTGTGAAGGTATCCATCATGCTGCTAATGCTAGTGATGCAAACCGTCCCGTGATGGTGCAGTTAGGGATGTGTGCTGTATTAACCTCTTTCTGTTGGATGAACACCATCAGGATCCAAAAATAGTTCATTACAAACGAACATTTTAGTAGATATTAAGTGAGTAGATGCATCACATGTTGACACCTTGTGACTTTCGTTTTCTGTAGTTGGGACCCCAAGGTGGGATGTATACTATGATGATGTGTATTCTGGCATTGTGGTTGTTTGGTTCACAGGCAAATGAAGGTCAGATCAGCCTTTATTTTTTACTTCATTCATATTTTATGCTTTGTGCAGCCCCATACAACTGTTTTCATAAGAGATATCTGTTTAAGTTATTATTATTATTAGCATTATTTTGACTACCCAGCCAATTTCTTACAGTATGGATCTGCAACACAGCTGTTTGTTCTCTCTCTTAGTCTTAAAATGACAAGACCGTGTTCATTTTTACACTCAGCTGCGAACAAATATAGTGTTTAGCCAAATATGACCTGCGTGCACAGGAGAAGAGTTGTTTTCCTGTCTGTAAACAAACAGCATGGTCTCACAGAAAATTGGAGGGGTTATTTTTTTGTATTAATCATGTAATAATATACCCTATTTAGTAGGTGGTTGTGATGATTTACTATTCCAGGTAACAATGCATACTATAAAACCATTTCAGAGTAATAACCTAAATAGATGAAATCCAGTAATTGCATCAAAATGACACAGTTAGGGTGGATTAGCATGTTCAGTCTGCAGTGTCCGTGAACTGCATATTGGAGGCAAATCACCCCTTAAAAGAGATCCGTTACAAAAAAAAGTAACTAAACTTCTCTTTTAGGTTGTTGAAAACGTTTCTCCTCTCATCCAAGAGGCTTCTTCACTTAAGCCTCATGGATGAGAGGTGAAACGTCTGTGAAGTCCACTTGCTTTTTACGGAAGCTCCTAGGATTACTATGACCTGGATGACTGACAGTCTACACAGACAGCGTTGGATGTTCATATTAAATGTGGCAACGTTTGTAATAATAACGTAATAAAGGTCATTATTATTTATTGTTATTTTTGTCTACTTTCACAATGAGCTAGTGTCTGCTCATCACTCATCATTCTTTATATAGTCATCTGATACAGGTACAGTACGCCCACAAAGTCAAACTGCAGCCTTCGTCAGTCTGCTTGAGTAATATTACAGGCTTCAGATTCGGGCTCAAACATGTACGGATGGATCTGAGAAAGTGTCATCTCCAATCTAGAATGAGAAATTATATTACTTATCAGGATCACAGTTTGCTTTTGGAACCTCCAGTGCGGTAAGGTGGTGCTCACAAGGAACAGCTTCCCTGAAAGAGCCCAGAGCTAAAATAACTTGTTTGAGACAGTGGATAAACTGAGTGGCTGCATAAAATGCCAGTATAAGATAAATACAGATTTTTTTTTTAAACTGTGTCTCATGCAAAGCTACTCTAGTGGAATACCAGAATAAAAAAATATAGAGTTGGAAATTGGCATATTAAGAATTATTGTTAGCATTTGCATAAATGTTTAACAGTAAGCTATTTGGTTTGACACTTTTAACACTGCTTTGTCTTTAGGTACAGTTTTTCCTCTTCATATTTCCAGCAGGAATGAGCAGGAGTTCTTTGCGCTCTATCCTGTACAAAATGTTTATGTGGAGTGCATCTGCCGTAGTCCTTTATAAGAGCGAATTGTTAAAACAGATGGTTACATTTCATGCTACATACTGTCATTCTAGTATGACTCAGTACGAGAAACATTAGTCACAATAACAATATGGATAAATAGAGGAATTTCCTTGTACCTGGCAGGACAAACGACGCCCTGTTGGTGTGTTTTCTCTGCAACCAGTCACTTGGCTGTGTTTGTGCCAAAAAATAATCAGACTAGTTTGTATATTTCTCTTGGGGTTGTTTTTGACATGGCGTGCCCTTGACTCTCACTGTGTGTGTTTGGTTGTCTTCTTCCATATGCATCTAAAAACAAACGGCATGTTTTTAAAGTGAGCTTTCATTCACTTCCCGTTGCCTCGAAGATTTGCATTTGCATTCATAAAGGAATACAGGGGAAAAGGAAGGAAGGAAGGAAATGCTGTTTGGTTGAAGTCCAAAAACTACACACACACACAGGACTGAATGTCCCTTTTCCACTGAGGTCAAAGCACCGACATTTCACACACACACACACACACACACACACACACATTCATTTGCTATCTCCCCCTGTTTTTCACTTATTCTCTCACAAGCATCCGGTCTTCCTCTCAACACATTCAGAGGTCGGACATAATTAGCTGCAACTTTAGCTCATGTTTCAAAATGTCACCACACTTATATAGTACACTAGAGCCACTGTGTGCTTATTTCTTTGGTCCTGGTGGTCATCGTATGACAGAGTAATGACAGCGTTGCTTAGCGTAGGCCGAGATCAGACACACACACGCTGGATTTGGCTAAAGAAAATGCTATCGGAGGTTTTGATTGTTGTTTTAAAATGTGGCTGTAATAGTAAGGTGCTTTTCAGGTTGGTGGCTGTGTATACAAATGGGCTACTCTACTTCTGACCAGGACAAACTCCATCTAGAACACTGCAGCATATGAAAACTTCATGACAATCTGACATCCATTTACATAGCTGTGAAGCTCTTCTAAGCTCATTGTTGTGTTTTCACCAAGTAGTTTTTTCTCTTTGAGCAGCGGTAGTTTGGAGTGAGTAATTTTGGCTTTGGCTTCAATTCATTTTTATTTTTGTTCTGGTTTTGGTTCAAGTGGGGATAACATTCACTTTATACTTAAGCTATATATAGGAATTCTTTTAGACTAAAGCTAGAGTGTAAACAGATCAGTAAGTTGACTAAATGTTAATCTGTGACTTTTGTAGCCCCTATTGACAAATCATTTGCTCACTGCAGCTTGTCAGGCAAAACAGTTGAAAAACATGATTGGTTTTTGGAAACTTGTGGTATCAATTTGTTATGATTTAGAAAAAAAATTTAGACTAAGGCCCCATCCACACGAAGACGAGCCCAGGCCTAAACGTTCACCAAACCTGTGTATCATCCACATGAAGCTGGCGTTTTGGGGGTCTGAAACGATCATTTTTGAACCTAGGTCCCAGAGTGCAAAGATCTCAAAACACCGTTTACGTGGCACCGTTGTTACGCCCTGTCCGCTTCTTTTTCTGACACGCTTGCATCATAGCTCCACCTCTCGATAAATGCACATGCGTCCAGACTAGAGTCGTACCAGCTCGTTCACTCGTACTTTCTGCCGCCATGTTCTGTGTTTACATCGTATACAGATTTCTGCGCATGCCTAAAGTCCCGCCGCCAGTTTGTTTCCGTTACGCCGTCAGGGCCACCAACAGGCCTGGCATGTGTTTTACATCGTTTTCAGGCGTATCAAGTGAATTCGTGTGGACGGACACAGTTACTGAAACAGTTTCGTTTTTATGAAGAACGTTTTTGAAACTATAAGCGTTTTGGCTTTGTGTGGATGGAGCCTAAATTATTATTTTAAATAATAAAACAATCGAAATATTCATTGAAAACTTAGCATTGATTAAAGAGCAAAAGGTGAAGCCAGGTGCCCCAGGCAGCACACACACACCAAGCAAACACACTTACTTTTGCAAGTGCCAGTAGTTGTTTACGTTCTCTGACTTGTGCAATCTTTAACCCCAAGTCCTAGTTTGTCATCAGTGACATGTTTGGCCAACCACACTTTGGAATACCGTAATCACCGTTTGTGCTATTGGGGAAAAAAAACGGTTTCTGAAAGCCGAGGCGTTGCGCTTTACTGGCAATATGGCGTCATTACGGTAATTTCATTCGTGCCCCCCCAGGAAGCTTTAGAAGCAGCCCCTTTGTTCCCAGAGAGCGGAAAACTGCCCTGTGTAATTTAAAAAAAATAAAACGCAAGAAATGTATGCTCAATTTCATATTGTTTTCCCCACTAAAACACTTCCATCTTTGTGTTTTTCTTCATCTTAAACCATCATTACACTCTGATAACAGGCAGTAAATTGTAAATAACTGCCAGATATTGAAAGTTTCTTCTGAAAAAATGGGCACAAACACTCACAGGACATTTTTGACACTTTTGTAATCAAAATAAGAAAAAAAGACCAGGTGGACATTTTGAGGCTCAGGTCTTAAAGGGTTAACGACGTATGATTATGTTACATATTGACTGAGATTGATCCGCTATTTTAATGCTTTGACTATTAGAAGTAGAAGACTATTAGACAGAGAAGCCTATTGAGTAATTTAGATTTTGAGAAATGGTTGCATCACATGGCGGTAAGTCTGCAGTATATTTTGTGTGGGAGTATACCTGGACGTTTTCCCTGGCTTACTCCAAAAGGCTGCTTTATGTACATAGTCAAACGGAACCGTGGCAAAGTTTGGTTTGGAAAGAGGTGGAAAACTCTAAGTCATGATGCTGTTTTTTAGGCAAATCTACCCTTTCCTAAAATTGGATTTCTGCAGACATAGAGATGAGCTTTAGGTTTGGTTTTTAAGTAACAACATCTTTGTGGTTTTTGTAGTTTGTGGTCACATTTATTACTGCTGCAAGGACAAAGACCAGAAGCCCAGCAGAGAGGTATTGATTTGTGTGTTGGTGTACATTTGTAGCTATCAGTTTCTTGATGAGATTTCCCAGAATCTACAGCTTTTTCCCTGCTTCCCATCAGTGCTGTTTTTTTTTTTTTCAGGGCTCAAAGGGTCATGGAAACGTTTCAGCCTGGTGCTAAAGTTTGAAAAATAATCTTTAGGAACCACTAAAACATATAAACGCTCTGTTCATGTGGGGACCCAGACGGCTCACAAACCATTTTGGTGCAGGAACAGAAGTGTGTGAAACAGTCACTCTACACAGCTGTATTTATGTTGAGCCAGGCCTCTGAATTTCACCTGTAGGTGATGTTTTTTTTAAAACAGATACACACATTACAGGCCAAGTCCAGGCCAACATGTGGAAAGTCTGAGCAGCACACACTTGGGTTAACAAAAGAGCCAAGTGTTCAGTTTTTCTTGTTACCCAAGTCGAAATAAAAATTTACAATAAGACTGTTAGGTATTTGGATGCAGAAAGAGCTGATTAGAGACTCTGCAGTATTTGCACTGTATTAATTAAGCATCTGCAGGCCTCCAGTTGTTCACTGCCATAAGCATGCACAGGAAAAATCAGTTACCGTGCATACAATACAAACAACTGGATAGATACCTGGAAGTTCATCCATGTTAGCTTCATGTATAAATAGCAGCAAGCACATCTGAGATTTTAAATTCTTCCTGCTGCTGCAAAAAAACTGTTACCAAGATGATCTGTATAGATTGTTTCAGACTTAATAGCAGCAAAGAAGCTATGTTTTACTTGCCCTTTTTCATCAGACTTTAGATAGAAATGAAACTAAATTAAATGTTTCCAAAATAAAAAGTGAGCAGGCAGTAAGATAAGTGATTTAAAGAAGTGTTCACATCCTCCTTCCCCATAGTCCAGGCGTATTCTTCTCTCGAATCTGTTTGTGTTTGTGTAGCCTCATTAAAGCTTCAACTGTTAGCAGGTACAGATAAGTTATGAAAACAAATACAGACAAAATGTTGTTTCATTCTTAAAGTTTGTAGTGATAACATCATGGATAAAATTAACTCATTAAGATTATATCAGCATCACACTGTACCAGCATTACTTGTTTCACAGTGTTTCTTCAGGTTAGAGTGAGACTCGCCTATTCAGTTATCCAAAACAGGCTTTGCGTGTTGCGTTCTGGTTGTGTTGTTGTGATAATGGGCTTGGTAGTCCTTGAGAACATTGTTTTACCAAGCGACCAAGCAGTTTGAGGCCTGCCCCAGCTTGTCTCAAGGGAAACCAGATCAACTTTGCTGCAGTGTCTTGGTGACAGTTACAGATACAGAAACCGGGAATTACAGACTCAGACATGCACATGCAGGCACATCGATGCCAGGGCACAACTGACTTGCAGTATCTGATTTTGAACATCAGGGCATGTTAATTTTGCTGATTTTGCTCACATAATTGTGTCAGGTGGTAGGTGCACCAGTCAGGGACGCTACAAATAGTTACCTGCAGGAGGAACACAGGTTCCACTATTGGTTTGGGCCTGGTGAAATGAGGCAGTGCACACCTCATTCCACACGGTTGTGCAGGAAAACTGGGAAGGAATTCTGTTCTTTTGTGTGTAAATGTTGTTTCATGATGTCGTGTTTAGCGCGCGTTACATTTACTGTTTTTATTAATTTCAGACCTGCTTCCCCGCTGGGTTGAAGGTGACTGGTAGTTGGTAGGAAAGTATATTACCGACGGACCAGGTATTTTAGAGTTTGTTCGTAGTTTTCATATTTTAGTTGGTGTGTATTTTAATACTTTTTTTGTAATAAAGTGTTTTTATGATTGTTAATGTTTGTTTCCCTGCAGAGCATCGGTGGTCCATGCGCTGCTCTTGCCGGGAAGAATTTGTTTGGGTTGCTTGCTTGTTTTTTGTTTTTTTTCTTTGTTCTAGTCCGCCCTGGCAAGTGAGCCGGTATCGGGCAAAAAGATATGGTTATTGCCCGTAAGTCAGACTAGTTATTTTTTTTCTTTTCTTTATTCATGTTTGTTTGCTTTGGGTTTTTTTGTCAACTTGCTCCCCCCTTATTACCGGTACCCAGTGTGTATTCCCAGTCAGGCAATCAGGGAGGGCCTAAGGTATAAGTGTGCAGTGAATACATTCACGTGTGTAAACTCTGAGTGTTAACTCCTAGGAGTACAGACTTACTGATTGCAGTGCATTGGTGTTATGGAAACTTCCCCCATCCTGTAGCATAATTGTGAGTTGAACTGGGAGTCGGGTACAGTGAGGGTAAGTGATTTTTGGAGCTGACTTTAATAATAAATATTCTTTATTACTTACCCTTTTGTGACTGTCGTTTGTGTAGCTAGTCCCTGAACAGGTGTAACATAATGTACATGCTTAGTCATGATCTTACACTTCCTATCTAGATGTTTTGGCAGTTAAGCTCATTTCTTTCAATATGCCAGTGTAAAACACTTTGCATGTTGTTCTTGGCCATTATCAAGTTACTGTTGAAGTACTGCTAATGCGGTTCAGTTAAGTCCATTCTTAATAATTAATTATTGCAGTTAATGATTTCATTATAGATTTTCTTCATTTTTCAGTAATTCTTTTGATGTATAAATGTCATGAATAAAGGCACATTTGTACCCATTTGGTAAATTGCCTGTTTTTCCCAGACCAACCAACATTTATATTGCACATATTTAACCTGTTTGCTACAGCTTCTAAATACTGCATGTGGTTCTTGTGGACAGGCAGCCTCAGTCAGTGAGCAGGTTGAGGCAGTGCAACTTTCTGGCCAGAGGTGCCTGTGGGAACAAGTGTGTTGACAGTAGAAATTAATACACTGTGACCATCCATTCAGTGTAAATCAGATTATACTGTAGGTTGAATATTTTTCCTGGAAGACATGTAGCTGTGCATGTATCTTCAGCTCTACTGTCATTTCTCCCAGCTGCTTCTAAATAGGGGGGTTTATGTGTGTGAGGGTCAAGTGAATTGCCAAGTGACTTTTCTCTGGTTCTGAGGTTTTCCACCACTGTTTACCTTTACTGACACATGTATTTGACTGCATATATCTCATTACTGAAATGCTACTGAAGGGAGCAGTTAAATGTGCTGAAATGCGTAAGGCTGGATTATTTGTATAGCAACTAATAAACACAGAGGCAGTTGCAGCTGCTGTTCAGAAGACATCTCCTATGAGTTCATCATGCTGGTCCCACAGTTATCAGTATCAAGTTTATTGTTTCTGTCTGCATGATCTCAATCAGGCTATTCACAATACCAGCAGATAGAAGCATTGCTAATGCATGAGCACAAAAACAATCCTTCAACTTTCAAAAACTGCACCAGTCCACACCTGGAATAGCAGCACAGCAGGCTTTATGTAAACAGCATTCTCAAACTTGTGGGTTTCGACATCTAGCCTGAAAGCAGCTGTCAGAAAGATGTGTTTTCTTGCACTGATGTAGAATTTAGCTTTTCCTGGCAGTGGTGCTTCTGGTTTTGGCATGCATTCGTTGGGGAGTCGTGGTAGAATTGCAACACAGTTCAACAGATAACAGCTCCTCCCCTGAGCCTGGCAGTGACGGGAGCAAACTCAGCAAATCTTATCTTAAGAGGCATTTTATGAACGCAGTGCATGCCAGAGTAGTTAATATCATGAATAAAGGCATTACGTTTGCAAGACTCAAAGGACAACTCCTCAGCAGCATTCAGTCCAGCACCACGATAGCTGAAGAGTTTTATTTGAACCAAAATAGGTTACCCATTAAATTACAAACATGATCGACTGCAATGTTGACATTTAAAATGGACTCCACTCATAGAAAATTCTGTGAATAGGAAACAGCCCATGCAGATAGAATCACTTGGTTTCAGCGTTGGTAAACTGAACATTAAAACCAGAGGTGGCAAATCCTGGTCCCCGAAAGTAAAAATCCTTTCCGTTCTAGATGTCTCCCTCTTCCAACACACCTGATTCAAATGGTCAGGATCGTTACCAGGCTTCTGCAGAGCTTGATGATGAGCTGATCATTTGAATCAGGTGTGTTAGAAGAGGGAGACATCTAGAATGGAAAGAATTTTTACTTTCGGGGACCAGGATTTGCCACCTCTGGTTATATGTCATATCATTTATTACTCTCCAGTGCTTACCCAATGGCCCTGCTCTGAAAAACAAAAAAGGTTATATTAATATGCATCTACATGCATATAGCGCAAAGAAGGTGAAAAAGATCAACTTTGAATCTACAGCAAACAACAAGTACTTTACCGTTGTGTAAGTTCCAATGTTGCACAGGCAGGCTCCTGATACTCTATTTTAAAAACATAGAAACATCCAAAGAAGATAGACAATGCATCTGCAAAGCCCAGGTCCTCCTCCAAAACAAAGGCCACCTTTCCCTCCATGCTCACCATCCACTTTGTTGCATCAAGGAATGTGTTCCCTTTAAGACAACAAATACACATTGCACATCTTGAAAGGGCATATTTCAAAAGTGACAATGATTATTTCTTGAGACCATAAGTAAACCTTCTCTTACCCAGCATTATGAGTCTTGAGGGGTATTGCACAAAACCAGGATAAGGGATTAAGCCTGGAAATATTGGTTATCCTGGATATCTCAGTCCTGGATAAGCCTCAAGTCGGTTGCACGAAAGCAGGCCAAGTTTATCCTGGACAAGTAACCATGGTGACTTAGCCGCTGCAGCAAGCCTGCTCCAGACCAGGCTAACATCCAGGATAAGGTTAATCCTGTAGTGGCTCTGCTGTCGGTTCTGTGAGAAATGAGTGTTTTAAAGAACTTCCACAGTTTTTCTACACGTTATACATCATCCAGATATTATAACTCATTCATCATTTCATTTGCCGGTTGACTTTTAGTTTTAGTATTATTTATTAGCACAGTTTATATATAAAGACCAAAAGCACATATAAAAAGACAATATTTGAGCAATAAAAGTAAGAAAAGTAAGAAACCAGACGGTTTATTTGGAATGCTTTCCTTATTAATACAACACCAACACTGAAAGGTTCAAAAAGATACAAACAAATCTGACCTTACTCAAATAGTACATACAATACAGATATTTAAAAGAAATTCTACATGATGATGAAAGAGGAGAAAAAGGGACAAATAATTATATATCACCACTTAAACATTTGAACTACAATGGAACTGACAGAAGATAATTTTGTTTTAACTGTTAAATATGCAAGTCATGAC
>OMNN01097380.1:0-13786 GCA_900302755.1 Chromis chromis
TTTTTCTTACTGCTGTAAAGCACTTTGTGACTGCTGTCTGTGATAAGCGCTATACAAATAAATTGTACTTACTTACTTACTTATAACTGAGAGCAATCATTGTTTCAGATTCCAGCTACTCACTAACCCATATACAGCACAGTCACTGAGACAGCAGAGATTTTGATAGAAATAAAACATTGCACAGAATTCAAGTGATTTCTGGGTCTTACTGTAAGATTTTTATGGGTACCAGCACATACTGGCATCAAAGGAAATGAAATGGCAGCGGATGTTGCAAAGGAAGCCAGATAAAGTATTGACACTGACTTGAAAGTTGGCTTTAATATGAGCATTAGAAATACGTTGTGCAGGAGAGATGAGAGATTAATACCAAAGGCTTAGATTTTGACACAGAGCACTAAACGGCATACTATTCAAAATAGGTTTGCATAATGCAGGCAGATGTGACACTAAAGCATGTTATCCTCCACTGTCACAAATATGAGGCAGCAAGAAGACATCTGAATCAAAACCTCAGTATCTTAGGCTCATCTGATCGTGAGGATCCGAGCCTAGAATCATAACACTCCATACCATTTGGTGGCGGTAATGTACCAACTCGTTAATTGTCAACTTCAAGGAGGAGGAGGAAGAAGAAGAAGAAAATCCCACAAATGACCTGTGGTGGCAGAAACACGTCTCTGCTGCGTCTAGTCTTCCGCAATACACCAGAAGAAGAAGAAGAAGAGGCGCAAGAGACAGCAAATACCGCACCTTCGACCAAGGTAAGCGAACAAAGACTAACTAAAGAAACACGGAAATAAAGGACTACAAGTCAGTATGTTGAACACTTCATTTAGTTAGTTGTCCTACAGAATAAAATGTGAAGTCCTCTATCGTACTGTGTTCTATTTCTAAACAAACGACTCTGTTTTAGCAGATAAGTAGCTAACGTTGACTTGCTAACTTTCACTTAGCTTTTTGCTTCGGACAACTTCAAGTTGTCACGTTGATGAAAATGAAAACCAAGATTTTCCGGTCATTGCTTTCAAAATATTTTATTTTGTTTACGAATTGTAGACGAAAGCGGCCTTTCCATAAGATTGTCTTTTACTTTGGAGGAAGTATTGGGGACCATTTCTACTGTCCCCGGTGGACTTGACGCAGCCAGGAACTTTAATAGCCAACTAGCTAGCTAACTAATGTTAGCAGGTAAAGACGTTTGTTTATGAGGCTACAGATTAATGCGAAAACGAAAAGTGCTAAATGATATATTAGCTAATGTAATGTGAAAGACGGGAAGTGTTGATTTAAATGATTATATATCCACAATTCTTTACTCTTTTGGAAACTGTTAGTTTGTGGTACTTCCAGCTACGTTGCAACCGAAACTAACTACGTGTTGTTGACGTTGGCAGGGCCAGTCTGTGACAAGGGAAGAACAACACAAGCCTAAGTCATTCATTTGTCGTGAATAGCCACAAACCAGGCAGGTCTCTGGAAGTATTTTTTTACGGAGCAGAGCATGAGGTCTCTTTTGATCTCTTCTGTACACATGTAACTTAACGATAAGGGCTAAATGCGTTTCTCATTGTCTCTCTATCAAGTTCTCGATCAGCGTTCATGTAACTCTCTCTTCAATCAAACTTGTTGCTGTTTAGCTTTGTTTTGTTATTAACAGTCTTCAGGTCAGTAAAACTGTCAAATAGCTGTAACTGTTTTACTGCTATTGTTGTACTTGCTAACAACATTTCAAGTTAAGTGTACAGATGTCACTGCTAGTCCACCACTGCAACATTTCCAGTGTAGGGACTCATGAGGGGAGACAGTACATGTGTCTGAGGGATTCTGCGTTATGATTAAGGTGTTTGTGAATTAAGTCTAAAAACATATTGAAGCTTGCATCTAAACCCCATTTATCTCAAGGAGGGATTCCAGCATCAGTGCTTGCACAAAACAGATTGCCTCATTATTTCTTCATAACGATATTGTCACAATGTTGGCGGCGTTGCTCTGAACAGGCAGCACAACAAGTTGCTTTCCTTCCTCTTTTTCTGGGCCAGCAAAAAATGTCATAGTTCCAATTTTTTTAGAACTCTTCTTAGTGTTGTTTACTTTAGAATAATGGAAAGGTACGTTTTAATAGAGGGGGCTTCCCAGTTAAACAATTTCAGATCTCATAAATGACTCTAGGGTTACAATAAACATGTACTACATAATGTGGATGTCTTGATTAAATCCATAGGAGGAGATATTGACAAGCAAAATTACACTATATACACATTATTATTATTTTTACAAACATGTTTATTAGTTTCAGTCAAACTTTAGTCAACAGATTTGTTAGTTTTAGTCCAGAAACACAAAAGTATGTTCATTTCTACACTCAAGACTTCCACAGTAGTATCATGGTGGTATGTCGTCTCTGTGGGCAGGAGTCCTGCTAGAACAGATGACATGGCACCACAAACCATCACAGACTGCAGAAACTTCAAACACCTTGGATTCTGTGCCTCTCCACTCTTCCTCCAGACTGTAGGACCTTGATTTCCAAATGAAATGCTAAATTTCCTTACATCTGAAAACAGAACTTGGGACCACTGAGCAACAGTCTAGTATTTTATATATTTTTCTCTCCTTAGACCAGATAAGATGCTTCTGATGTTGTCTCTGGTTCAAGAGTGTCTTGATATTAGGAATGTGACAGTTGCAGCCTCTTTCCTGAAGACGTCTGTACTTGGTGGCTCTTGATGCTCTGACACCAGCCTCAGTCCTTATGAAGCTCTTCTTGAATCAACTTGTCTTGACAATCCTCTCAAGGCTGCAGTCCTCCCTGTTGCTTGTGCATCTTTTCCTTCCAGTCAACTTATTATTGACATGCTTCAATACAGCACTCTGCCAACAGCCAACCTTTTCAGGAATGACCTCTTGTGGCCTACTCTCCTTGTGAAGGGTGTCGATGTTCCATCTTCTGGACAACACTCAAGTCAGCACTCTTGTCCATGGTTGTGGTTGCATGTACTAAACTAAACCGAGAGACGCACGCTATTTATACTGTTTATAGTAATTTACTCAAATTGGAAATTAAATATAGTAATATATTTGAGGTAATTGATTTCAGATTTTCATAATCATCAAAATTAAAACAAGAAAACAAACTTGAAATATCTTCCTTTGTGTAATGAGTCCAATAGCAGTGTTGCATTAATGTGAGTTTACCTTTTAATAAATGTTGGTGCTGCCTTCATACTTCTAGTTTGTTTCTTCTCGTAATAAGTTTAGTTCTTAAATCTGTTTCTTCTTCTGTCAGATAACATTACTGAAAGATGCTGCAAGTCATTTAATCAGATTTTAAATGAAAGCAGAGTCACTGGTTCAGTGACATTGTCACTGTTGTCAACCTTTGTTTAAAAAAAAAAAAAAAAAGATGGAGGCTTCTTGGGTGGATTTGTGTTGTACTTGTTTTTTCCCACTCGCTTCTAAATGCATTTTCCAGTTAGCACACACTGTTATTAGTCTCAGATGAGAGTGACATGCTCTCACTGCTGACCTCTGATAGAGCAGATATTTGAAGTTTACTCTGGCGTCCATCAGTCCTCCATTATTCCATCACAGCTTGTTGGCACAGTGTTTTTTGTCTTCCCTTGATGACAAGAGTGTGAATGGACATGTTTCCCTGAGCTTTCTGCTTACTTTGTCATCTTTGTGTCTTTCTCAGGCAAAGCATGGCAATGACTGGCCAGAGCTCGTGCTCCTCCATGAGCAACCACACCAAGGAGCGGGTCACAATGGCCAAAGTGACCTTGGAGAACTTCTACAGTAATCTTATCGCCCAGCACGAGGAGAGGGAGATGAGGTAATGTCCACGAGCTACAGCTCTACACCCACAACACCACAACACTGCCTCTTCCAGCACTCCACACTGCACATGTAGTTTTGATTATTGTAAGTTGTATTTCCAGGATAGAACTTTTTAAGAATGTAATTCACAATAAAACTGAAAAATGATGACAGGTTTGCTAATAACTTGATACACACCAAAACATTGTAGTTCGTGTTTCGTCATATATAACAATATAATCAAATAAACTTTAATATCAAACAAAAATAAGAATTTGAGAGAGAATAAAACTCACTAATGCAACAATGTCCTCTCACAAGTAAAACTCAGAATTTGCAAATGGATTATTTGGCCTTTTTTTTTGATATGTCAGGTTGTTAAGTTGTGTCTGCTCCTCACTCACTGCTCTAACGTTTACCGTAGCTGTTTGCTGTGCAGGTACTATGCTGCTACCACCTGACTGCTTTGCAGTTTTAACACAAATCTCTTGCATGAGTGGGATATTATTTTCTAGCAATACAACTGTGTGCCGTGTGACAGAAAAATGAATACGGACCTACTGTTGCTTCTAACATAATGTGTGCACTTCTATCAATAATGTGTTTTTTACCCTCTTGCCAACTTAACTAATATATTAGGATGTTCTTGTTCTCGTTGGCTGAATACTTGTGGCCATAAAACAATGATGAACAACATTAATGGTTTCTAATGTCTTTAGGCAGCAAAAACTGGAAAAGGTGATGGATCAGGAGGGCCTGGCTGATGAAGAGGTGAGCAGCAAACACACACCTGCACTGTTTTTCCAGCTTGTTCTGGGGCAGTATTGAAGAATTCAGTCTGACAGTGTTGGTTGGATTTCAAGATCTGATGGAATATTGCTGTAAAGTTCATGTATATTTCTTTTGTCTGAATGGTAAGCAGTTCTGATTGTCCTCACAAGTGTTGTCCACTATACAAGTTAGTTGTTAAATATAATCATGATTCATCATATCTCCATGTCCCCATCACAGCAATTGTTTGATTTGAGAGATTAGTGCAAATAATGGGATTAAATCCTGAATTTTGCAGTAACATATTGTAAAGATGTTGGAACTTGTTATGGGCTTCTTACAGTTTTATGATGTCATTTCTTTGGTGTACTGAATGATGTACTGAAAAGTTGTTTCTGTGCTATGAAGAAACGTATCCGGCGTTCTGAGCATGCAAGGAAAGAGACTGAGTTTCTACGTTTAAAACGCACTCGACTGGGTCTGGAAGACTTTGAGTCCCTGAAGGTGATTGGCCGAGGAGCTTTTGGCGAGGTAAAAGCTTTTACATAATTATTGGGAACATTATTCTTGTGTGCCTGTTTGATCCCAAAAGGGAAGTGTTTAGTATCAACCAAACATTACAATTCACCATCTTGATAATCAACACACTTTCAAATATCTGCAGACTCTTGGGTGACAATGACAGACAGTGTAGAACATACTGTGTCATCTATGGCAGTGTGGCCAATCTGTTTAAATTTGTTAGCATGCAATCTGTAGGCAGTGTATAATGGCAGAGGCACACTGCTACACCTGAGACAGAGAGTCTCAATGATTTTACTGTGGCTGAGGTCTCTTGTCTGAGACCACAGAGCCACAGCTCTGCCTGCATGTCTGCTCATCAATAGTCTGTGGCTGGAACCCACATTGTTATAGTTGAAACTCACACACAATTTTACTCACTGGATTTGATATGACAATAGATCATTACTATTATTTTTTGATGGGTTTTAATGAACACTGTTGCGTTATGCCTCCTAGGTTCGCCTGGTGCAGAAGAAAGACACTGGTCATGTCTATGCCATGAAAATCCTCCGAAAAGCTGACATGCTGGAGAAAGAACAGGTGAGGCAGCTGCTTTTGCATCTGCAAATCCAAATGCTCTTGCATCTGTTGGACATCTTGGAACCTGTGTGTGTCCCTGTCTGTCTTTAGGTTGGCCATATCCGTGCTGAGAGGGACATTCTTGTAGAGGCAGACAGCCTGTGGGTGGTCAAAATGTTCTACAGCTTCCAGGATAAGATGAACCTCTACCTCATTATGGAGTTTCTGCCTGGAGGTATGACCCTCTAACCCTAACCCTACAGTGCTGTTGGGAGCACCAAGATCAAGATTGCCTTTGTCATTGTATAGAATATACTATGAAATTGTGTGTACTCCTCTAGTAAAGGTGCTTAAAAGAGAGGCACATGCATTACAATCACTCATAGCTTCATACAAAAAAGACCAATTGTACACACCCATACTCGCAGACTAATAAATAAAGTATAAAAAATTAAAAGTATGAAATAGATTGTACATTAAATAACTTTGTGGTGGACTTTATAGTCCGTTCAAGGTGCATATTGCTGTGGGGAAGAAGCTGTGTTTAAGTCTGTTAGTCTGAGCTTTGAGTGATCTGGATCACCTTCCAGAGGGCAAGAGGTTGAACAGATGGTGGTCTGGATGGGTTCAGTCTGATAATGGCTGAGGCTCTGCTGAGGTAACATGCGGTGGCGATCTGTTCAAGAGATGGTAGGGAACATGATGATTCTTTGTGCCGTGTTTATTACACTCTGCAGAGCCGGCAGCATACCACACAGTTATACCATACACCAAGACACTTTCTATGGAAGAGAGATAAAAGGTCACCAGTACCTCTTTGTTCAGTCCATTTCTTTTAAGCAGTCTCAGGAAGTGGAGGCGTTGTTGGGCTTTTTTTTTTTTAAACCAGCTAACCGCTTATTTAAGTTGCCTTTAATAGTATCCTAATAGCTCTTGTTTGCTAAAAAGTTCCAAGTACTGTGTAACTAGAGGTACTAATCTCTAATATTCTGTACTAGTCGAGTACTTTCTTGTTTTATGAATGAAATGATATCAAAGTTGAAGCAGCTGTGTGGTTGTCTGTCAGAGTTTCTGAACCATCAGAGAGGTGTTCTCCCACAGCAGGGAGTATTTCACTGTTGTGAAATAGTCTTTTCTTCCCTTTTCGGCCTGCTAAATGGTAATGTGACTGTGGTTTGTGTTGCTGTGGTGCAGGGGACATGATGACCCTGCTGATGAAGAAGGACACTCTCACAGAAGAGGCCACTCAGTTCTACATTGCAGAGACGGTGCTGGCCATCGACTCCATCCACCAGCTGGGCTTCATCCACAGAGACATCAAACCAGACAACCTGTTGCTGGACTCAAGGGTGAGGCAGGGCTCAACCCTGATTTCCCTCCCAGTGATTGCATCTGTTTCATTTCATGTGCCTTGGGTATTGTCTCCATGCAGGGTTAATTGATTTGAAAATAGTTTTAAGTGATGGCAACCCATCACTATAATTTTATTTTGGTGAAATTGACTCTTCAACATTTATTAGCTTGAAGGCCAACATGATCTGCTTTTTTTCCACTCGCCACTGTTTGAAGTACACAAACAAAGTTCTGCACAGCGGTGTAGAAGTATAAATGCCACAACAGTGTAGGCCACTTGCACAGACTCTGCATACACAGAAATATAAATCAATGTTAACTCCTATGCTGCAGGGCTCCTTCTCTTACCCTCTCAAGGACTTTGCTATGTTTAAATGTATTCTTTATGTAGATAATGTGCCAAGCTATTCTTAATCTGAGTGTCTGCTAATATTGTTCAAACTCTGTCTGCCGCAGTGTCAGGAATTAGAATAGTGTATTTTGTGTTTCCAGGGTCATGTGAAGCTGTCTGACTTTGGTCTGTGCACTGGGTTGAAGAGGGCCCATCGTACCGAGTTCTACAAGAACCTGAACCACAGCCTGCCCAGTGACCTCAGTAAGCAAAGTCAGGCAACCCCATCTATTTTTTTCATCTATTGCTTGCATGCGGCTTCAGCCACTTTATTTGCTTATTTGTTATCACTTCATTAAACCACCATTTTTGTATTCACATTGACAATTGAACAGTTTGATCCCAGTTGCTCTCTGTAAAACAGTTTTGTAGCCGGAATAAAGCAGGAATAATTCCACATTGATCACTGAGGCCCTTACAGACATGTATCTGTTAATCTGCCCTCAGTCTTGTGTCTGAATAAGCACCTTGGTGGACATCAGTCTTATCCTTATACTCATCCTCAGTGCTGCTCTTTCTTCACACTGAGGATGAGATAACCAGACAGCTTAACAGGACTGTAAGGGTTTGATGCTTTATGTAACGTCGTGTATTTTTGAGTCTGGCTTGTCAGATGCCAGAGATGTGGTGCACATACAACAGCTCTTTGCATGTCAAAATAGTGTGTAATTGATTAGGAGACTTGTGCAGTAACATAAGTGACCAATGCCTGAATGACAGAAAGCAGTAACTTTAACAGCTTGATGAAGCAGCAATATCATGTATTCCATGTCTGAAAAGAGTTTAGGTGTTTACTCTATTATAGTGTGACAGCTTTTAATACCAAGTTGTCTGTACAGCTTTCCAGAACATGAACTCCAAGAGGAAAGCTGAGACTTGGAAGAGGAACAGGAGGCAGCTGGTAGGTCTAATATCTGATTACACTTTGCACTTTGACAGCATCGCATAGTCACAGAGCACAAGAGCTGAGTTTTTATTCACAATTGTGAATATTATGTATGGAATACATGCAACACAATGTACAGTTAGCACACACTGTTATTAGTCTCAAATGCAAGTGACATGCTCACGCTGTTGACCCCCGATAGAGCAGATATTTAGAAGTTTACTCTGTGGCATCCATCAGTCCATTAACACTCCATCCCAGTTTTTGTCCTCAGTGGTACACATGTGAGTGTCATACCTCAATACAGTTTTTGTTTGGACTGAAATCTGTACGTAACACAAACCTGGCATTAATTGTCCAAATGGATGCATGGCCCTGTTGATGTGCTCTTTAAAAAAAAAAAATCCGTTATTCCGAGAAAATTGATTTAGGGGCCTTTAATAAATATTAAACTATTGCTGTGCATTCGTCGAGTGTTTCACATCCACATAGCTGACAGAAATAAACCTCATTTACATTGTGGGTTTTATTTGTATGTTTAAATGTCACAAAACAAACGGCTTCTCATTGGCTTTCTGTTGTCACCCACTTTCCGTCAGGCTTTCTCCACAGTGGGAACCCCAGACTACATTGCTCCAGAGGTCTTCATGCAGAATGGATACAACAAGCTCTGTGACTGGTGGAGCTTGGGTGTCATCATGTATGAGATGTTGATAGGTAAAAGAACAAGAGGCTCAACAGAACACCTTTTTTTACCTTGAGTGGTTTCAGACCAGGACAGGCTGGATGTTGTATAACCTGGTATTTTTGCTGTCCTTACTGTCTGCAGGTTACCCTCCGTTCTGCTCAGAGACACCTCAGGAAACGTACAGGAAAGTGATGAACTGGCGAGAGACACTTACCTTTCCCCCAGAAGTGCCTATATCAGAGAAGGCCAAAGACCTCATCCTCAGGCAGGAACACACCTCTATTCACCTTATCAGTCTCACTTGTATCATAGTGATTTATTCAACAACTTGTCATTCAACGATTTAGGTGGCTGTATCTATTTTGTATGTTGACATTGATATTCTCCATAAACAAACACTGTTTTGTTTTGAAAATGTCACCTAAAATAGCTTGTGCTGAGGTGTATATGCATGGTACTAAGTGAACATGTTGTGTGCAGATTCTGCTGTGAGGAAGAGCACAGGATCGGTGCTGTAGGTGTGGAGGACATCAAGTCCAATTCTTTCTTTGAGGGGGTGGACTACGATCATATCAGGTGGGAATGATTATAATGCAATCATGTTACTAAATCACTACAATTTGACTAATTTGGGAAACAAGGCCCAGACTAGTATTTTATTTATCCAAAATCCAAGATGGACAGACCACCTGTATGGTGGTTAACAGTACTAGTGCAGTGCCCATTGAAAACTTGCCTGTTCTGAACCACCTTGGGTGTAGCCAAATAAAATGGCCATCTAACACAATGGGGGTTGCATCCGTTGCAATGGTAGAGTAATGGGCCAGCTGATAGACTGAAGAGAAAGTGGTCATTCGTGCACTTGGGTCCCAAATAATACACATGCCAAGTGTGAAGTTGATCAGATGAACAGCTGTGGAGAAAAAGAAGCACAATTCAACAGATGGAGAATTCACATTTGGAAATGCACATGATCTTTAATGCTTCAGCTTAATTGACCTGGCTGATACTTCAGTGTCCTTGACACTGCATTTTATACATCTTGTTCATCAGTTTTCAGTACTTTGTTCATTTTTGCTTTGTTTTTTCTGTTTCATATACAATACAAAGTATTTCTGTTGCTCTGTGGTTATGAACATAAGGTTGGTGTTAACATGTCACTTCTCTTTATGGAGAATCCAAGTGGTCTGTGCTTGATGTCTCAGGTCTGTGTTTCAACATCCAGAATGAACAGATCTCCATGCTCAAAGTGGCCTTTATAAAGCAACTAAACTCTGGTTGAGTTTGTAAACAAGAATAGTACAGTATCTTTGTGGCCACCCCTCTGGTGTACCGCGGTTCAAATGCTGTGATGCTTTGATGATTCTGCAGCACACAATAGTGAGTTTGATCAGAAAGAAACACGTGGTAAGAACCAGCTAAGGAAAGCTGTTAAGTTCTGTTAATACAACTGAATCGAAAAAGTGAAACCTTGTTTATGACATTACCTGACTCATAGTTGTATGCTACTTTCAGCTGGCCACCCAGATGATCTGTTCTGGACCTCTACCTGGTTTACAAAAGCCATTTCAACATGTCTACCAGTTCAGATTATCAAAAGCACAATTTCCCTTTGGTGACCTGTACAGATGTTTTCTTTAACTTCTTAACTCCTTTACTTCACTGATTTGTTTTCCAGAGAAAGACCTGCTGCCATTCCCATTAATATCAAAAGCATCGATGACACCTCAAACTTCGATGAATTCCCTGATTCAGATATCCTCACACCAACAAGTACACCTCCCCTTTTGCTTTAACACATTTGATCATTTTTGCCTCTGTTGTATCTGAAATGATTTACACCTGTTTACTCTTCTTCTTCTTCTTCTTCTTCCCCAGCCACCCAGGTGTCCAATCAGACCGAAGCAGATCTGAAGAACAAGGACTGGGTCTTCATCAACTACACCTACAAACGCTTTGAAGGCCTGACTGCTAGAGGAGCCATACCGTCCTACATGAAGGCAGGGAAGAGATGAACACATTCAGACTGGCTTTTAACCAACACCCCCATGGAACCTGAATGAGCTGTCCAACCACCTGCTATGTGAGGAACCTTAGCCCTGAAAGGAGAACTGTGACTCTGCTCTATGTTACCGGAGTGCTGAGGAGTTCTTGTCCCACAGCCCTCTGCAAGTAATAAACAGGCTTGTTTTGATCCCTTGCTTTCCATAGATTTCCATTTCACCATAGGAACTGCTGTCTTCATTTCTGCAGGTCTTCTCTTCGATGCTTCCGAGGGTACCTCTCGTCTTCCTCCTCACACAATGACTGAATGGGATTAAAGTCAATCTATCCACTTGTTTTTTGCACCAGTGGATGCAGTTGGATGTCTTTACTCCTGATACCAGCATCATTTACATTCCCTCTCTGTAAACCAGCACCATTCTGTCAGACCTACCAAGGGCTCTTTCACTCCTTTTACCATTTTATGTTGACTTATCAACTCAAACTTTGCATTAAGGTGTTACTTGAAGTGAATCAGGTGCTCTTCAGGGATTCTGTCCAAATGTTTCTTGTTGTTTCCAACAAGATCTCACTCTGAGGCTTCTCTAAAGTGCTGCTGGCTTCTTAAGGTGACCTAACCAAAGACTGTGAGCTGAATGATGTTTCTGCTTGATCTCTCTGTCACGTCACTTCTTGAAACTTAGAGTTGTACTTTTATAGATTTGAGATTTGCAAATTCTGCATGTTGTTGTTGTTGTTTTTTACCACGCCTTCCACATATGGAGGAAACCTAATTGTAGCACATAGCTAATGCACACCTTATCATTGTTATGTTGTGTTTAATGCAAAATTTACACATAAAATGCATTAAATTGGAATCTATTTAGAATATATACTTCTTGATATCTGCATTCTGATCTGGGAGTACAATTCACTGAAGAACAAGCCAATTACAATGAACTGACAACTGATTAAAATAAGCGAACGAAAAGCCAAACTGCATGTACCAGGACATAATGAGAAAATACTCAAATTCACCGGTGAATGTCCCTCCTGGCCTGCTTCGCTCTCGCCGCTTGTCAATCACTTCATGCCAGACTTGTCAATCAAGACAGTTATACCCTAAAACATTGCTCTATTTGAGGCCTTATTCTAGTATCATTATGGATCTTTTTTTACAACTACCTTTTCCCCATGGTCCTTTTAGCTTGATGTCAAAAGCTGGGCTGCGAGTTTCAGCCACATTTGGAGCTTGTTTCCTTTTGTTTATGTTGGCTTTTTCAGGGCAAGGTGCTGGTTGCTATTCTTGTTCATTTTGGTACAACAACTCAAGGGATTTCCAGGTCATTCAGTGCAAGAAGTCCTGGATGTTATTGGCGTTACCTTTGTTTTTCAAGTCGGGACAAAGGCTGTATACTGTTGTGTGAGTCCAAACATTTTTCCAAAGTGTTATTGGTAAAGAAACATTTTTAAAATCTTCTTGTTGATTATGTTATCAAATTTAGTTCCTCAGTCATAAAGTGTTTCCTTTACCTGAATGTCAAAGATCACAATCTGCACAAGCTGGTGGTTACCCAGAACTACCCTTTATAAGGTAGATCCTTTTTTTTTTTTTAATAATTATTGTTTTTTGGGTTCAAAGAGTTGACAAATTCGTATTTTTTCACAAGTAACTTTGGTAACTTTTATGGTGTTTTTTGCTGAATGTGAGTTCAGCATCTACACCAATGAGCCAGAACACGTACATAATACTGTGTCGGTATACACAATACCTACGTAATACTGTAGCCTTGACTCTCCAGGGCTTGGACACAGATTTTCCATTTCCTTTTAATTCAGTTTTATGTATACAGCGCCAATTTACAACATATGTAATGTCAAGGCTGTTCACATAGTACTAGCACTTGATGATGGTTGAAAGGGGGGAAAAAATCCCCTTTTCCGGGAAGGACAAAAAATAAATAAACTCTTGGCAGAACCAGTCTCAGGGAATGCAGCCATCTGTCTTGCCAGTTGGGGTGTGGGGGGTAAAGAAGACATCTGTTTTATTTTTTTCGTGGTGTCTGGTAGGGGTATTTTGGCAGCAGATCCTTTGGGTCTTGTGAGTTGTGGAGTGGAAATGGGGAGTTTGGAGGCCAGGTCAACACCTTGGACTCTTTTGTATTCCTCGAGCCATTTCTGAGCGTTTTTTGCAGTGTAACGGGCGCTGTTTTTTGTCTGTATGAGTCATTGTTGTGGTTGATCGCTATATAGTTGTTAAATGAACTCCTCAAGCCTTTACATTGGAATATCTGGTTTTCAAGTAGTAAGAGGTTTTATTTGCAGTGTCCCATGTGGCCGTGAGATTGTTCAGTGGCACAAAAGGTAAGTATGGTAAAGGGCACATCTTGCTGTCGAGCACCCACTCCAGCTTGAATAGATTTGGGACAAAGGATTTAAGCAGCTGGTGTTATCTTCAAACCTCCTCAAGGTTGTGCCACATACCCTGTCAGGGCCGCATACTGGTTCTTTACACAACATGACCCACTACGCCGCTGCTGCATAATACATCACCTCCTTGACACCAAACGGGGGAGACACCATTGCGGCTTACATCTTCCGACTTCCGAAGACACGTCTTTGAAGCTCCACTGCATGTTAACTCCACAGAGTGTCAGGAGCATCGCGACCTGACATTGCCTCTGAAATAAATGTAAAAATATATATATATATATATGTATAGGACTTTGAATGCACAGCAGCACTCGGAGAGCCAGACTGTGTGTCTAAAGATAAATTTGCCGCTGGGATGGAAGAAGGGGGGGGGGGG
>OMNN01097381.1:0-16870 GCA_900302755.1 Chromis chromis
TTCATTCAAACCCTGGCGTCGGTGGGCAACTGCGCATGTGCATTCAACGAGAGATGCCGAATGCTGCCGAAAGCTTCCGAGTTTCTCCGGGTTTTGCAGACGCTTCTTGCTCACTCATACTTCTAAGTATAGGTAACTTGCTGCTGACAAGTTTGTTTACTTGCCTCAGTAGAAAGTTGTCTTTACTAAGTTTAAGTGAGGAGACTCAACAGAGTAAGCTAAAATGAGTTAAGGTCACTTTTTGTTTTAAGTAAGGTATACAATTACATTTTACAGTGTGCTTTAATTGGTCCTGTCCGTAGCTCAAGTTGGCATCAGCTTTAGAGCTGCAACAATTACTTTAATAATTGTTTATTAAATTAATTGCCAACTATTTTGATAATCATTTAATCAGTTTAAGCAATATTTTAAAATAAAAAAGTAAAACTCTCTGATACTAATTTCTAAATTGCAAAACAAGTGATAGATTAATCAAGTAAATGGTCAGCAGGTTAGGTGATAATGACACTTATTGTTACAAGATAGATTTGAAAAATAATTGACAATATTATGACCAGATTAAGTAATCGATGAATCCAGGAAATAAGAAACAGATTAACTGACAATGAAAATAATCGTTAGTTGCTGTCCTAATCAGCATTACAGTTCTTACCCCCGCAGATGTTCGTAGGAATGGATATCTCTTTAAGAGATCCTTATAGACATTCCTTCCGCTAGTTCTCGGCGTCTCCATGCAAAGGTTTTCATCATGCGGTCTTTCACCAGCTTCGTGTCGGGATGCAGCTTTCTGTATTGGTCAAGCAGCACCTTGATATGAGCCTTAATGGAGGCTGCATCCTCCCCCACAATGCACGATTCCTTTATCAAAGCAGATATCACTGATTATCGATCATGTGCACGCAATATGACTAGATATCATGCCTTAGCTCTTGAGAGGCTGACGGTGTGGGGACTTACTAGAGATGGCTTCAGTTGTTTCGGACATGAGCCTGCAGATTCTTCTGTGGTCTTCAATTTTCTTTCTTGCCCAAACTTCTCTTTGACCCATTTTACTTCCTCAATGTGGATTAGTGGAGCCCTCTGCTTTGAATTTTCTCTCGAGTTGGCTGTGCCAGGTATGCTAGTTGTTCCAAATGGATATCATTAGTCAATTATCATACTTTATGTTAACCTGGAATCTTTTAAAGAAACAAAAGGTCAGGTACTTACAGAACCATTCCTGTGTACGTCCCTTAAGAAAGGATACTTCACAGTCAGTGCTTTGATGACCTGTATGTAGTCTGAGTGGGGTGGATACCTGTTTCAAACAGTGACAAAACAAACCACATTATTTTGATAACTCTTGTCCTTAGATTCCTCTAAGAAACTATTGTGATTAAGTAGTGTAAGGCTGCCTTCTTCCAGCCTTAGCTTTATAAGTTGGATTACTCACGGGTTAGGAAAAGCACAGGGACAACGTTTCTCCGTTTCTCACTCTTTTAATGTCCACTTAGTCAGGAGGACAACAGCTCAACTCCAAACATAGCAAGGTGATTGGTCACTTCACATCTTGTGATCTCAACCATCCTTGACCTTAAAGGGAAGGGGCATCACATTATGTAGTTCCTAATTTTAACTTAACTTCAACTCTATAATGTATGAATTTACCTTTAATGAAATTAACTTATTTGTCCAAATAAATCACAGAATAAAATAAGGTAATCTATCAAATCAAATAAATCTTCACAAAAATAAATCTCATCTTACAATAGCATATTATGGGTCTGTTACTTGAAAATACACCAGAAATGTCCAGGAGCAATATAGTAGTAGTACTCCATATAGTAGAGAGCACAATTGAGGAAAACGTTGAATGAAAGAGAGTTTCATCTGCACTGTGCACCAATATCCTGTTGAATTTCATATTAATTAATTAATGAGAAAAAGGGTGTGAGTTTTCAGCATTGGGTGGTCTGACAGTATTGGAACTCCAAATGACTCAATAAGGGCTCATCCTGAGGGGACCCCAGGCCAATCAGAGTCAGTGCAAACACCAGCGACCAAGAGAGAACCTGAATTAATAACTGAACCATGAATGTGTGTGTATGTGCTCAGGGTGATGTCATCTTCATGGGAGAGGTCACTGCAGTTAAAACAACCCATTGACGTGTCACTTAAAGAGTCACGTTCAGTAACACAAACACAGGCTCATGCACTCACGTGGCGGAAGGTGTTTGGTGTTTTAACTGAGTATGCTGACATAACGGTCGACCGCGTAGAGAAACGTGACTTTATTAAACTTCCAACTTTCATTGCTGACATGCACAAAGCTATGTCAGTACTCGTAATGACAAATTCAACCATGTCCAGAAGGGCAAAGGATTTTTGTGGATTTCAAGCGGAAATGGATCACCATAGAACCATCTTTTGATCTAACATGTTGAAATAAGTGCTCATTATACCCATGCAACGATTTACAAACCCTGCGCAGCTCAGTGGACTTGCTGACTAACTGTAGGGGCTTTGTTCAGCCTGTGAGTATGTGTGCTTATGTCTGAAAACAGACAGGGGAGGTGGGCTGCCTTGGTGGTGGCCTGTTATGGAAAAAGGCAGCGGGAGGTTAGGTACACACATGCACACACATATATGTGCCTTAAAATGGACACAGATACATGTGCATCCACACGTACTCTGTCTTTTTTTTTCCTCTGACGCACACACAGACTGATCAGAAAGGTTACTGGAGGTAATTGTGTCAGAGATCTTTGGTGTAGGAAGCTGAGAGCTGAGGGGGGAGCTACAAAGAGAGACCAGAGGAGGTAGGGAAGGAGGGAGGTACAGAAAGAGGAAGCTGGAGCTGGAGGGGGCTGCATGCTAATTGGAGCCAAATGGGCAGCAGATGAACTTAAGTGGTTTGCTATGTAGCCTCGACACTCACACACACTCTGTCTTCATCGCTCCTTCTCTGTCTGTCTTTTTCAATATATTTCTAAATAATTAGTTTGTGCTTTGTGCCCGTTTCATCCTCCTCTCTCTCCCAGGCTTGTTATTCATGATATACTGACCCATATATCACAGCAGGAGAGAGCATTACCCAGTTTAGTTCAGACTTTGACCACTGATCTGTGTACCTGGAAATAAAGGTCAACTTTTTAAACTCGGTTTTGGTCTCCACCAACCCCTGAAGGAAATATCTGTGTCTTCAGCAGCCAAATGCTCCACCAGCTATTGGATAGCTTTGTCCATAGTGTGGTTCAGCTGAAAGCCAGGATCATGAAGGCCAAGAGCAATTGAAAGAAAGTCAAAAGAAGAAAGTAAAACGTCCATAGAGCCACGACAAAACCGAAGAATCGGGTGGTAGTGTTTGGGAGGGTGTGGCAACACTTTTCACATTATGTCATTTTAGCCATTATTAATATCAAAATATTAGCAAGTGAAGCAATGAGTTGCTGTGAACTGACACCAAATCTTGTCCCTTAGGATTGTGGTGTAGTGGCTGAAAATGTAAATTATCTTATGTATATTATTTAAGTCTTTATTACATTAGGTTAAACAGCTACTGAAGTAGCCTGGTACATGGCTTTGGATGAATAAAAATGAATTAAATGAAAATTTGAATTCACTTTTTATGCCATGCCACAAATATTCCAAAACACAGAGCAGGGCAGGACCCTCAAATGTATTTTAAATGGAAAAAAAATGTTTGCAAACCACTAATGAAAGCTGGATGTTACAAAGAGTGACATCTACACGTCTTTTGCTTTTGATATCTGCTTTGACTCCTGCCTTTGCAATAGGAATTTCTGAAACACATAGTAAATAAAACAAGCAAAGGGAGAAGGGAAAGAAAGAGAGGTGTCTGATTGACATGAAAACAACATAAAAATGTAGAGGAGAGAGAAAAGGAAGCCTTGGGGCAAGAACTGCAAAATCGAAGACACAAGTAAGGGGTTGTGAAAACAGTCACCAGAGAAGAACAGAAATATTTGACATGTTGGTTTTCCAGTTATGGAAGTAGAGTTGAAACAGGGTTTCCCCATTAGCTCCAACTGTCAACAAAGCACTTAGATGACTCTTTATCTTAACTCCCACATATCTACTTACTCAGCATATAAAATAACAAAGCGTTTACATAACCTTATCATCAAATACACATATGAGAATGAGATTTAGGTCAGAGATTACAAAAGCATTTGTGTAAGCATAAGTAAGATTCAGTTTGATTTATGTATGCACAATCTGTGTGAATGCATGTCTGTGTTCTTGTGAGTTTTGAATTGAATTTTAGCTGCAAATCAATACATGAAAAGAAACCCTCAACACTGGCAAGAATGTGAGTAATTGTGTTGATCCAATTAGGTGCTGACCTGCCGTGCCAGAGCCAATCAGGACGCAGAGCACCATGGGGTCGTTAGAGGAAAACCAAAGACCAAACACTAATTAGCCTGCTAGCTTAGAATTCTAGCAGGATCTGTGTGATGAGGAAGAACAGACGGCAATACAGGCACACAAAAAGTATTAGGACGCACTTCCTCTTGCAGAGACACAGACACACTGGAGGCAGCGAGTGTGCACACAAAGCATTCACCTGCTGTGTGATTTCTGGAAAAGCACACATAATCCACCTGTTAACGCTCCACTTGATGATCCAGGTGAACAGAGGAGTGCAGTCACCAAATCAAAGAGTACATCTATACAAAATATCCCACTGTGGCTAAATGAAAAATGTCAAAAGTGTATAAAAGAAAGTGACTTTGCATGTGAGTGTGTGAAAGCAGATATCCTAATGTTTGCTGTGCTAACAGATGCGACTGCAGAGCACTCAGCAACCTGTTCACCTAATGCCAAGGTATTTGATTATCCTGCAGTCAAGTGTCAGTATTCATGTTTAAAGCAAGATATTAACTTATTTTATGACTGAATATGTTTAAAATATGATTTTATTGTAGCTTAATTTTCAAACTCATTACAGGAATTCCAGTGAAGCCAAAAGCTGAAATAGAAGTTGCTGAGTTACAGTGGTGCTTGAAAGTATGTGAACCCTTTCGGATCTTCTACATTTCTGTATAAATATGACCTAAAATACCACCAGCAAGTCCTAAAGGTAGAAAAAGAGAACTTTATTAAACAAATAAAACAAAAATATTATACTTGGCCATTTCGTTATTGAGGATACTGAGTGGCAAAAGTACATTCACCGCTTTCAGTATCCAGAGACTTCATTGGACGAAGATCTGGATTCTGACTTGGCCATTCCAAAACATAAACTTTATTCTTCTTTAACTATTTTTTGTAGAATGGCTTCTGTGCTTAGGATTATTGTCTTGATGCAACAAAACAGGCCCAAACCATGATACTACCACCACCATGCTTCACAGATGAGAAGATTCTAATGTTTTAGTGCAGTCTTTTCCTTTTCTCCAAACATAACACTTCTTTAAACCAAAAAGTTCTACTTTGGTGTTATTTGTCCAACAAAACTTTTTTCCAGGAGCCCTCTGTCTTGTCCACATGATCTTTAGCAAATAGCAGGTGGGCAACAATACACATTTTGGAGAGCAGTGTTCTCCTGATGGTAGATTTATAAATATTTGCCAATGTGAGAAATGACTTATTTGCTTAGAAATTACCCTAGATTCCACTGTTACCTCATAGACGATTTCACATCAATCCATCTACACCGCTTAATCCTCTGTAGGGTCGCGGGGGGGCTGGTGCCTATCCCAGCTGACTCAGGCGAAGGCAGGGGACACCCTGGACAGGTCGCCAGTCTATCAGGGCTACACATAGAGACAGACAACCAAGCACACTCACATTCACACCTACAGACAATGTAGAATCATCAATTAACCTCAGCCTGTTTTTGGACTGTGGGAGGAAGCCAGAGTACACGGTGAAAATCTATGCGTGCACAGGGAGAACATGCAAGCTCCACATAGAAAGAACCCAGGTGTCCTAACTGAGACGCGAACCAGGGATCCTCTAGCTGTGAGGCGACAGTGCTAACAACCGAGCCACCGCGCAACCCCCTGTGAGCTCTAGCTAAAGCTATGTATGTATATGTATCTCACCAGCTACATTGACCTTGATTGTTGGGTGTCTGCTTTGCGTGTCTACTTGTCCACAGATTACTGAGCCAGAATGTTGTTACTGCAGTTTAGGCTCAGTTTTGTGGTCAAATTCAAAGAACTGTTTTCAAAATCATTATGTTTTTGGCTCAGTAGCACATTGAATACTGACCTCACAGCAGGGAACTAATACTAAGGTTCTTGATACAAGAGGTTTTTGCCAAAGTTTCAATGTGCTAGCTGATATAACTCTTTCCATGTGCTGAAAAGGCCCTGGATAAAACTTCAGCATATGGGAAAAATTCCTTACCTGACTTTATGTACATTACAAAGTGTAGCAATGACGATAATATAAATAATACCTTATATTTATAAGGTTTTTGATATATTTATATATATTTTATGTATTTAGTGTATAAGACATAAAATAACTCTTGAAGAATTGTCAGCCTTTATCTGACAGAGTTTCTATTGTTTTCCAGCTGCTAACCTTCTGAATTATGAGGTCATGACAGACTCCAACTTATAAATCAGAGATATAACGTACGATCACGCACACAATGAAGCCAATAAGAAGTCGTTTCTGGGAGGGTTGAGCCTCCTGTGGGAAAACCTCTTGAAACCATCATTAGTGATTGATTAGTATTTAAAAAAAGAAAACACATGTGAATATGTGAGTGTATTATCTGTGTGTGTGTGTTTACTCAAATGTGCAATTGTGAGTCATATTGTGATGAGTTTTGATACTACAGTTTCTGGCTTATAAGATAATAATCATTAATTTTGTGATGCACACCCAGTCATGCATTTATGGTAAAATCATCAGTCAAGGTTGTGTATCAGCTGCACGTTTAGATCTTCACCTCTTTCAGTTTTCAGAAAGATTTCAATTCAATTCAATTTTTGACTGTGAACAGTTTTAAAAAGCCTTTTTGAATGGAAAAAGCTTTTCTGCTGCTGCTTTCTTTTGCCCATAACATTTCCCTGACACACCATTCAATTCAGAGGCCTTCGTTGGGGAACCAATTCTATCCCGCTCTGAGAATACAATGTGGACTGTTTCAGTTTTGTACAGCACACATGGCTGATGGGTAATATTCATCTACTCAACATAACATCTGATCTCATCTTTCTCACTTCCCAGCAGGCAGATAGCACCACACATTAATGTTATTAGCTTTTCATGGTTCTCAGAGGATGCAGTCTAACAATTGTGGTTTGACTTTCCCTTCAGTGTTGCATTGAGGTTTTGCTGTAAAAAAAAAGAAAGAAAATAAAAGCATTCAGTTCCTTTTCAGGAGGGATTTTAACAACCTTGGCTGGTCAATTAACTTTTCATCTAACATCATCAAAAAGGAAAAAATGTAATTTGTTCAGTGCCGTGTTTATTACCCAATGCCTGCAAAAATGCTGTAACTTGTATTAGCCTAGCTGTACTTTGAGATTACTGATAATAAGCAAATGTTAACAGGACCGGCTGCTGACATAAGAACTATATGTGGTTCTTTAGAGCCACAATTGCTTCGAGGCTTTACGAATGCAATTATGAGGATGCCCAACTAACTCTCTGAGAAACCTCTAACTGACATCTACCCTCACCCCATCTGGTCGAGGCAGATGTCTGCCCTCCCTGAGCTTGGTTCTGCCGGAGGTTTCTTCTTAGTAAAGTGGATTTTTTTTTCTTCCCACTGTTGCCAAATCCTTGCTAATCTTTGGGTTTGTTTGGTTTCTCTCTACTTTTCACCTATGCATGTGAAGTGCCTTGAGATGACATATGTTATGAGTTGCCACTACTGTATATAAATAAAACCGAATTGAAATGAATTAGAGTAGCAGCAGCATCTTGATTTGCTGAGTCTGTTGGTTAGTGAAGCAGTACATCTCCATGCACAACTTATTTGGATAAACCAAGAAACTTTCCACAAATGGCTCCTTAAAGAAAATTTAGGAAAAAAGGACATAAGATAACGGTATTTGAAACTGACATGTGTTTATAAGGCAAAAGTCATGTCTTTGAACAAATTAAACAGAACATAGCCATGGTTAGGTTTAAACCTGGCAAACCTGTTAGAAAGTAAAGTAATAATGCATAATTACAACATTTATATGCTGATTCTGTAAAGGTTTTTAATTTGAACAAACTACTTACAAGATTTAAAAGGCCTCTTTACACAAAGTCACCCACATACACAAACAGAAAATCACATCTTTCTTCTTACCTCCTGTAGCATCTTGCATGCAGAGATTTTGGCAATTACAGCTAATGTGAGCTGAATTCTAACTGTGCTGTTCAAATTACTCACAAAGTTGAAAAACTCAAAAGCAACATGTCCTCACAGAAACAATATCCCCGTTACTCTGGATCACTCATAGACCTCGCTGCCAACATTTTTTCTTGGCACTTCTTTTAACTGAAAAAAGGCCCAATGACAACCGTCCACATAAACCAAATTGTTTTAAAAAAACTAGCTAAATATGTTTTTTTTTGTGTGATTTGGGAGAACTGCCCCTTAAGACAATGCTGGGCTGTTCTGTCCAACACTTAACACTGCACTTGTGTGCTTCACTTGGCTAAAACTTCCATTCGAGTTCACTGAGGTCACCTTGCCTTCCTCTGCAGGGAGATCATTAGTGACAGTGCCAGTCCTTTAGTGGATATATTTTCACTTTATGAAACAAAATATATCAGTTCAGCTGTTTGCAGATGGCGCTGGTTTTCATAATGTTTCAAAAAAGCTGAGCACTGGCTATAGCAATAATGAAATCCTTCTGCAACAGAAGTAACAAAATAAAACCTCTCCTGCCTCCCAATTCTCTGAATTGTTTTGGATACCAGTTCAATATTTTAACCGCTTTCCTCCCAACACTTATACGTGGTCATTCGAGATGAGAAAATCATAACTGAGCACAATTACGTCCCACAGCTGTCACTGTTTGTGTTTTCAGCCCTGCGCTTCACACGCAATATCAATTATGGCACGACACCACCGAGAGATTTCACCACTTAAGAATAATAATCTAAATGATGATGATGGTAATTCCACTGGCTTCTTTACTCCTCTGTCTAATTTTCTATCTTCCTTTTTGTCTCTCTATCAGGATGTTCTTTGATGTGTAGGGATGCATGACTGGCTCTCTTCCCCAGTGTCTCTAAGAAAAACATCCCGGACACTTTAGCCAATTACATGCTTCCTGACTCTGAAACAGAGATGCAGCGCATTGAGAAAGTCTAACAAATCCTAATGACCAATGACATTATATGTCTGATGTGAATATGTATCTCTAAAAGACCAGCCGAGCCCCAGCTCGAGTCTCTCATTTATTACTTTACCTCACATTCTTCATTACATTCTTTCAGGAAAGTGATTCTCCAAAGACCTACATAGTTGTTTAACAACACTTACCACAATGCTGAAGGTATTTCCAGAGTCATCCAAAAACAACAACAACAACAACAAGCAAACAACAACATTCCCGTCTGGTGCATGAAAAAAAAACATTGTTCCTCCATTTATCAGGTATTAATTTGTCTCTCTTGCACATTCATGAAGGCAGCACTGCCAGCAGAGAGCTATGAATTATGTATCTTCACAGTGGGAAGCGCTCGGTAAAATTAATAGTATGCATGAGTGTTTTCTTGTCTCTTTACAGAAAAAAATGATAGTGACAATATTGACTGTATTATGTTAGTTGAAAATAACAATAAAGACAAATAGCAGTTTAGAATAAAATTCAGACATAATAAGTGTGGCATCTTTTTCCAAGCATACTTAAAGCCTATTCTAAATTTAATCAAACTCTTCTGGGTTTTTTAAACTCAGAAGATATATAAGGCACAAATGGTTGTTATTTAAACACAGAAAATACTAAATGAAATCTTTACTGAATACAAATGATACCTGTCCTCTGTATACATTGTAAGTTTCATCACTGTCAAGCTGTTTGCTACAAAATCCAAAGTCAAAAGAGGACAAAAGGCACAGCTCTAATGTGTTTATCCTTTTGTTCTGCAGTTCCCAATGTTCCACTTAAAACCTCTTCTGCTTGAACTACGTCCTCTATTTTGTAAAAAAACAAAAAAAACAAACACATTTCACAATGACCTCTTGTCTAAAAAGCACAATTTAGTTTGTTAATGTATTTAACTTCTATCTATAGTGGTTGAAAAACCTTCTTAAATGTGCTTACTTTGATGGATATACACTACAGTCCACCGTTTCCCATGACGGGTAATGAGGGATGTTGTGGGAATATGTTAATGAGTGGAGGCACCAAAGGCAGTGTAGTGGTGAGACAGTGATGCACAGTCTCAGACAGATGCTATTGTGTTGGAGATGTTTGAAAATGCCACTGACTGCAGCCCATCAGTGCACTTAGAGGATCAGAATCATTTCTATGGAATGAGGAATTCAGAGGATCTAAGCAAAAAATGCTTTTCTGGCAGGTCTTAAACTTTACTTCTAAGACTTGATGCACAATAACTGAAAAATCAATGTGGTCACAATGACAATGCAGTTTCTTCCAAACATAGTTTAGTTGGACTTAACAAATAATGCATTTGTTCTGTGTTCCTATTTTTTAAACTAGTTTTGGCTGTTGCAAACCCAGTGAGCTCTGCTGTGGATAAACCACTAATGACCACATTTAATGATGCAGCTTTACTGGGGGTCAGATTATACTGGATGCTGCAATTTGTTCCTAAGAAAAGTAACAAAACTTGCTGCACAATGCAGAAATACCAGGGTGAGGATTCTTAAGCTGAGGCTCCAGGTTCTTGCTGTTATTACCTTTGCATTATTGTGTCATTATGTAACTTCCTGCAAAGGATCAGTGAGGGGTCTATCTTTTGCAAAATGATGCCATGAATTGAAAAGTCTTGCAAATAAGCCAAACCCTTTGGTACTACACTGCTACTTCAGTCATTTTATTACATGGCACATCCTCGATGACTGCATTCACATGGATTTGATTATCTGGTTTACAGTGAGGTTTTTGAAGTATCTAGTTGTTATCTTTGCACATGCAAACATCATATCCTGATTTCAGAAAACTGGATAGGCCCATCCTGGTTTTAAGAAACCTGGTTATTCTAGTTGGAGTACTCTGAAAGAAACTGAGATGTTGGTACAAGCACACATGCTATCCTGGTTTCCTAACGCTGCTGAGGACCTACGCAGGTGCAACTACAACCAAGTGATGGACAGAAACACAAATGAAGCAACACTATGTCCACTTTCATCAGTAAGTACTTGTGCTCTTACTGTTGGTTCTGCTGGTTCAACTGTGTCACACAGCTGGTAAAAGCAGGCTCTAATAACACAGATATTTTGTCTTCACGCAGGGTCACCGACTTCCATCATGAAGACTCTACACCAGTCATCTTCATCCACTACTTCCTCGTATAACGCAGTAGTCAAAGTGGAAAGTATAAAGTGGAAGGCATGTTTACTATTTCTTGCTGTTGTCCCCCACTGCTGGGTGAATAAGGTGAATAAGCTAAATCCTCTCCATAATGTTAACATTTTACAGTGCTGAACTTATTATAGCCTAGCCTCATGTCAGACTAAATTGCCAGTAGTGTTGTAAACTTCACAGCCACCTGTGCAATCAGGAACGAGAATATTGCTTTGTAGCATGTATTTGGGGATATGAATAACCAGATTTCCTTGTGCTCCATGTAAACAACATAATCCTTAAAAAACAGGATAAGCCTGGAACACTGGTGTGCATGTAAACACAGTCAACATGGAGTAATGCAGCATCTTATCTGTTTGAGATCAAAGTGTGCAATATGCTATGATATTCAGGAGTAATTTAATAATTTTGTAATGTAACATGCCGTTTATTCAATTTTGGCTGGGTTCTTTTCTTTTGGCATTGGTTTCATTCAAACCTATTAGATTTTAAGAAACATCATTTACCATTGTCTCCTTTAAGTTGCTGTTAAGTTTCTTTTTTGAGCTGACATGGTCCTAAATTCCTCGGTTAACCCAGTTAAGCCTAAATTTCACCTGCATACCAGTTAACCTAAAACATTAAACACCTTTAGTTTAGATTTTGTACACATTAGCCTTTTCAATTTACCATTAAATGACATAAAGTACAATTCATTACAATACCTCCCATGCATGCGTTAAATTCCACATATCAATAATATGAATCTGAGTTTATAATCTTTTACAGTTCATGAGAAAAAGGGGGGCAAAGTTACATAACAGCCCCATGCATACTGATGCATACTGCTTTGGCATATGGAAAAAATTCATAGCTTGACTGCCCTGCAGCGCTACTCTCACAGAGGTAAATTGGTCACATTAAAATATCGCTAATCTCTAACATTTGGTTCTCTTGTTCTCCCACGAGGGGAAGTCTTAGTACAGGTTTTTTTCATGTGTTTATTTGTGCTTTTCTGCATCTCTCTCTCTCTCTCTCTCTCTCTCTCTCTCTCTCTCTCTCTCTCTCTCTGTGTGTGTGTGTGGTCCACTCTCTTATTCCCAAACTAACACTTCCAGGCTGCAGAGGTCAACAGACAAACCACCATTGTAAGGCGATTACTTGCATTTGTGTCAATTTTCTGTTGAATGACTGAAAGTGTGAATGAATCAGTTAGTTATGAGCAACTCTAGAAGACGACACATCATCACATTACTTAGGTGATATAAATGTGTTGCGCAATATGTTTGAGCAGCAGAGTAGCAGTAATGATATTTAATTTATGCAGATTACAGCCTAATATATTCAAGTGAAGCGTTACTTTTTAAAGGCTTCTACATCTTAAATACCTTTTGCATGAGAAGCAAATAAACAAATATGCCATTGTGCCAGCCTACTATAATACTCATATTGTAATGAGAAATCCATTGTAACAAACTTTACATGCAACTGCGGATCCGTGGTTTTCCTGTAAAGACGATAACAAATAGACAATGTAAGTGAGAATGACTTTTATTACAGAGGCAAATGGGTGCATGTGCAACATATAAACAAGTTATTTATATGTGGCACATTGTTTAAAACAACCTCCTCAGCATTATTCATGAAAACCTTTCTTTTTCTTTCTTTCTTTCTTCCTGCATGTATGGAAGCCTAATTTACCAAATACAGCCATGAGAGAGATAAAAATGATGAGAGGGGTCATGTGAGGGATTACAATAGTATTGGGACAGTGAGGTAACATTTGGCTTCTTAGCAGCATTTGGGCTAACAGCTTTATTACTTTATCACAATCCTGGTATTGTTATTGAGTTACAAAATGTAACCAAGCTGGTTGTAAAGTTGTGGCTGGGCTCCTGTTTTTCCTTTAAGACTGGCTTAAGAGTGTACATACTGAATTTGCATTAAAAGATAGCCCTGCATAGAGTGATCTTGCTGCATTCACTATCATTTTCTGAGGGGCGAGAAAACACTCTTGCTTGTTTGTGTTTCTTTAAATCATTCAAATGTGTTTTAGTTAGCTCTGAGCCCGGGATGCAGCAATGGAGCCCCTGCAAAACAGTGTCAGAGGTGGAAACTTATTTCACGCAGTGAGGCGAGAGTAGTTAAAATAGCTAATTCACTGAAGGAACTCAGCAGGCTTGACTTATTGCTTGATTCAAATCTTTGGAAAAACTTTCCATTTTCGGCATGTAGGTTGCTAGCTTGGAGGTTTTGTTGTCGTTTCTTGTAGTGAAGGAGAGTTTGACAGTAGCAACAAAAAGTTAATAACGTGAAATGTGCTGTTGAAGTAGCAGGGTTATTCTTTCCATCCACATCTGCTGAGTCTGACTAATTAAAAGGTAAGTGTTTTTTTATCAATCTAAATTTACGGAGTACACTGAAACACCTACTACACTCAATATGAAGCTAGAGCCAGGAAACGTCGGCTTAATTTAGCATTAAGATTGGAATTATGGGGAAAGAGCTGGACTGGCAAAGGTAAAACCCCTCTACCACCACCCCTAAAGCTCACTAATTAACATGTATGTCATTTGTTTAGACCTTAAGGTAAAACAAACATGCATATCAAAGCTAAATTCACCACCATCTTTTTTTCTATTTCTCCCTGTCTTTCTTGGAATTCCCATTCCAAGAAATTCCCATAAATACTGACTACTGATATTAACATAAATATATTCCTCTGCAGCAGAACTATTTTCTCTGTCTGTCATTACTGTCTCTAAATTGGCTTGCATGATTAAGGTACCTAATTATTTTCATGTCATCTAATGCATGTTCTCACATTTGTATGAGCTGTTATGGCATTGAAAAGGCTCTGGCACTGTGCTGTGGATTACTCTCACGGCTTCTATCGGCCAAGCATTTCCTCACCACCTGGAACGGGGACAGAAAGTGTCTCTTTTGGTCATTTTATTACAGCCACAATCTGTCAACTGGTCGTTTAATCAAATTTGCATTAACAGTTATGGCTCTGGAGAGTCTGCTTTTGGTTAATGTCGATAGAAGCAGTTTTGTTATTGTGTCTGCACACACTAAAATTATTTGAGTCTATGTAATATATACATGCATGTGCTGAACATACTCTGAGATTTAATGTTTTTATTCCCTTCATTTTTTTTTGTCATTTGTATGAGTAGAATGTGTGTTTTCCATTAGCTCTATTCCCTAACACACATTAACTTAACTCTTGCCTGTGCGGCTGTTACCAAAACCCTTCACCATCACACCACAAAGCCTAGATCAGAGAATGCTTACATACAGTTTCTCCAGTAAACACTTTCTCCTGGCAGCTCCTCTGAATGTGCATTTAAACCACACTGGAGTGTTCTGCCATGATTGCCTAATGGTGATGAATTTGTGCAATAACACACAACAAGGCCCTGAAGGACTGGCCTTCATGACCAACAATGCAAGGACTCACACTGGTTCCATACAGTTTAATGGTTAATGGGCTGAGGAGACTGTAACCACAGTGTGTATACAACCCACTCAGAGAGAGGGGCGGAGTGCAAGAGTGTGAGGCAAACGAGAGAGAGAGAGCAGGGTTTTAAAGAGGGGGTGGGAGAAAAGAGTCTGTGTATATGAAAACTTTAATGGCTACATTAATAGAATTAGAGAACGTGTTGTTCTGTCAGTCAGCCAAATAAGTGAAAGGTGCTTTTGCATTGTTCTCTATGAGTCGTTGTCTATTTCCTGCCAACATATACAACACAGAGCGTTTATTCATCTGCAGCAACCCAGGAGGGAATTACTGCATGTTTGCACCTATTACCTAAATAACGACTACTCAGCTAACTTAACCTGCTTTTAAGTTTAGTTAATGGATTTTGCATAGTGCTGCATTTGTTCCTTAAGATCATTTCAGAATAGATTTGCTTATCTAAGTCCAGAGTAGACTTGCAGAAATAAACACATACACTCAGCTCACTTTTTTGGGTGTCAATAAGTCACATTATGAGTTAATTTAAAGCTGCATTAGATCTTTTTCCACTTGGGGGCAGCAAAACAATCTCAAAACAGATCGTCTGACACTGAAACTCATTATTTAATAAAGGCATTTTGGGCACAAATTACATAGATGTTTGTGTGTTTGCTGTGAGAACAAAAGCTTTCACGTTACATGTGGCCCTTTGTTAAATGAATCATCTAAATTTACAGATTTTTGCAGCTTTAAAGAACTGCAAGATTTCACCAAACATGCAGCCAATGAAGGTACATTTATATACTGTATACAATGTCTTCTATTTCAGTGTTCTCGTAAAATCTCTCAGTTTGCAGGAAACAAAGTAGGGGTGGTGCAGCAATAAAAGAGGTTGACAGTGACAGCCAAGATGAACTTGTTAAATCTCAGCGGTGTTGAGAAGACACACCCCTCTCAATGACAACTGGAGCCTCCACACCTCACCAGAGTAAGTGTTTATGAAAATAAAGTGACTTCTTCTGCCTCTTTCGCTCTCTGCTCCTCCCGTATAATTCAATCAGAGGATTAAATGTTGCTACATCAGCTCTGGATTTGGACAGTATTCCTGTTATTACTATGGAGCTTGGTTGCTTGATAAACACAGACAGAGAGAGTTGGCTTCTCCCTAATGTGTCACACAACAGCACAACCACCTCGTCTGTTGAAATTGAAGAAGCCAGATGAGTTTTGCAATTCTAATATTTGTGCATGCGTGTGTGTCAAAGAGATAAATAAAAGGGAATGGACAATTTAATTGACTCCAAACACTGGAAACTATTGGCTTTTTTGACATATTTGGACAAAGAAAGACTTGGTGCTTATTGCGCCAGCACTAAAAACTGATATAGTTGAACTTTTTCAATGATTTATTTAACAAAATATCAAAATGAATTCTTCTGTGGAAAAAATAAGGCCTTAGAAGCTAGTATTGTGCCCTTTAGCAGAAATAAATTCTTGCTGATGTTTGTATAATTGTTCACCAGTCACTGACAATTCAATTCAATTCACTTTTATTTAGATAATGCCAATAATGTTATGGAAAGAAATCCAGCAATTCCCTATAAGTTAGCCCTTGGTGACAGAAGGAAGAACAAACCTCCAGCAGAACCAGGCTCAGGGAGGGCAGCCATCTGCCTCGACTGGTCGGGGTGAGGCCAGATAAGAGGGAGACATCAGTTTCCTAAAAATTTGCATCACTTTTTCATGCAAAAGTCCATCAGTTGCAACATGGTTGGTGGTTTTCTTTCAGGTACTTCCATCCATCCATCCATCCATCCATCCATCCATCCATCCATCCATCCATGCATCCATGCATCCATCCATCCATCCATCCATCCATCCATCCATCCATCATGCATCCATCCATCCATCCATCCATCCATCCATCCATCCATCCATCCATCCATCCATCCATCCATCATGCATC
>OMNN01097382.1:0-23573 GCA_900302755.1 Chromis chromis
CAAAAAGACACAAAAATGACACAAAAATGACACAAATAGAGGCAAAACTGACACAAAAATATGCAAAAATAACACAAAAAAGACACAAAAAGACACAAAAAGACACAAAAAAGACACAAAAAGACACAAAAATAACATACATTGCACATAACGACGCAAAAATAACACAAAACGACACAAAAACGACACAAAAGAAGCAAAAATAACACAAAAAAGACAAAAAATACAAAAATAACATAAATTGCAAAAAAGACACAAAAAAGACACAAAACGACACAAAAACGACACAAAAAAGACACAAAAGAAGCAAAAATAACACAAAAAAGACAAAAATAATATAAATTGCACAAAACGACACAAAAATAACACAAAAAAGACACAAAACGACACAAATGTTTTTAACTAATCAAACCAACAAATCAATTTAAATTCAGTCAACATTACGCTGAACAGGCAGCACGGTTGTTCTGTTTCCATAGAAGTGCAGGACTTTACATATCGGTGTAAAATGAACCCACAGTGAGTAAAAATATGAGCAATAAACACCAACCAGCTGCCTGGAGTTTGGAGGGGTAGAATAATTCTAATATGTGTATTTCATAATGACTGGACGGTTTTAGGGACGTGACTTTGTGAGTCATTCTGACACCAGGGGCGAGGCAGGACTTCACTCGAGCGTCAAACTTGACTTTCATGTTGCTTGTTTGATTTTGTCTCCAGGATGAGCTGCTGTGTGTGTGTGTTGTAATGCTGTGACCTTATATCTGTGGATCCCGTCACAGTGGGAGACCAAGCGTGGCAGGGTGTGTGTACCGTCATGTACTGTATCTACACACTGTGGTTAAAGTTGACTCAACATGTAAATCAAGATGGTTTTTACACCTTCTATGAAACCCTTCTGCTAAACTGGGCTCTCTGAGGTTTGAGAACAAGGTTGGATGAGAACAGGTCGGCTTGAATAGTTTAGGGTTCAGGGGATAATTAGCTGCTGGGGTTAGGGTTAGAGCACACTGTTGGATAAGCCGTGAGAAACCTTGTAAGATATTGGCTGTAAAAAAAAAACATTGAATCTGTGTTCAAACTCTAAAGAGTGGAAGCAAAAGTGGAGGTCAGGTTTGCTTTAACATCAGGACCACTGAACCGGACAGATGATGTCTTTATTTAGATGTGGGTCACTAATAAACCCACAATGACCCTGAATCACATCCAGTTACTGACATGGACTCTGGATTCATTCTGTCGTGAGCCAGATGGAGTTTAAATGACAGAAATACCAGGCAGAAACTGTGACGACCGAACAAACACGTTTATTATGTATCGTACAGTCGTGTTGATCTTCAGGAGGCTCTTTAAAATGCAGTTGTTGGTTCATTTAAATCAGGGGTGCCCAATCCTGGTCCTGGAGGGCCCCTATCCTGCAGGTTTTAGATGCTTCCCTCTTCCAACACCTGATTCAAATGATCAGGATCGTTATCAGGCTTCTACAGTGGTTCTCAACTGGTGGGTCGGGACCCAAAAGTGGGTTGCGAAGCCATTTTTAGAGGGTCACAGAAGCAAAAAGTAGTGGTATAAAGTCTTTTATTTTAAAGGACGTGTTTCTTCTGACACAGTTTGCTTTCAATAGCAGGATATTTAGTGGTGGTGACACCAGTAGTTGTCCACTATTAACCTCTTAAGTCCTAGTGCGTCATCGGCGACACATTTGGGCTAGCGCGCTTTGGAATACCGTAAATGTCACCGTTTGTGCTATCGGAAAAAAATCAAATGGTTTCTGAAAGCTGAGGCGTTGCGCTTTACAGCCAATATGGTGTCATTACGGTAATTTCATTCGTGCCCCCCCAGGAATCTGCTGGATGAAATTACCGTAAAATTACCGTAACTCTTATAATAGGCAGTAAATCGTAAATAACTACCAGATATTGAAAGTTTCTCTGAAAAAATGGGCACCAGCACTCACAGGACATTTTCTTACCTTTTTGTAATCAAAATAAGAAAAAAAGACCAGGCGGACATTTTGAGGCTCAGGTCTTAAAAGGTTAAACTGTCAAGACTCTGAGTACCTTCAGGCAACAAACAACACTATTGTACCAGGAGGAAGAGGAGATTTTTTTGGCTTTTATTAGGTGGTGTTTCTATAGCATGCTACTCAACAAGAAAAAGTGGTAAGGTGAGAGTACCAGTCCAAATTTCTCAACAAAGTATTTGTAGTCGAAGGATTTCTCCATCACTTTCCCATTTACTTTAGTCCATCTAATTGCCATCTAAATACTCTTTTGCGGCCTATACATTGTGACCCCTGCCTTATGTTTGCGTCTGCCAAGACAGCATAGCAGAGGTTATCTCTATCTATCCACATCCTATTCCCATCCATGCAAGTGCTCTGAACAACCAGTAAAAGTCTTTAGTGAAGCAACAAGGGCATGAACCCTCACCAGTTCCCTCCCTGTCTGGCTTTGTGTTGGTAGGAACAGATAAATAAACCAGAGGCACTGCTATCGGGGACTGAATCTGGGTAGTGATTGTACCACTATCCATCCCAGGGGAAACCTAAACTGATGATGGTGCTCAATTGAGGAAAATGGAAGTTCCTGGATGTATGGTAGTGTAATGGCTTGTATAATGCTGCTTTTTGCAGTACGGTTTCTTGTGAAGTGATGAATATCCTGTTATGACAAAGACCTGGAAACACGAGTGCACAAATAGAGTTCTCTTTAGAAGTGAGATAATAACAAGAGAGGAGAGGCAAGTATTCCCTGTGGAACCACTATGAAAGTGTCTGACTTCATGCACAAACCATAGTCCCTTTCTTTTTGTAAAGTTCATCTCCTGTGTTTTTCCACCTCTTGGCTCTGAAGGGCCCTATTCAGTAAGTTAAGTGACCCATACAGAAGGATACCCTGGGCCAGTAACAATAAATAAGACAGCGGCACCCCATAAAGAAAGGGAAACTCATGGTCATGTTGTCCTCCCCACTTTAAGTTGATTCAAAGAGTTGGAAAGACTAATATAATGCAAGGCTGCTAAGTGCCAAATCAAAGCCACTTTGAATGTGCAACGGGCATTGTAACACCTGTGAGAAAGGCTTGGCATTAACATTTAGCATTAGTTGGGAAATGGTGGGAGTCGTCTGCTGTCTGCTAGAGCTAGGCTTATCAACTGAACTAACCTTAGGACTTTGAAATTCTCTAATATAATATCATTCACAAGGAAACAGCTGTAGACTACGATGAAGTGTTTTTTTTGTGTGTGTGTCCTCCTACAGCACAAAGACATTAACACTGGATAAAATATGGATAAAAAGACAGCCTTGTGAGAAAACTTTTGTGGAAAGTGATCGTAATTAATTATGTCCTGGCTCATCTATGGCACTTTTAGCCAAATCAGCTGTGTAAAGATGGCTGGAAAAGAAGAAAAATGGGGAGAGAAAGAACTTGCGTGTCTGGTGAACAGCTGGAGTAAAGCTGTATCCATAAGGAGGTAACAGACCACTCATTCATTCCCACACATCATGGACGGCAGATAACCAGCCCTCTTTCTCTCTGAATTAGCCATGCCTTGCAAAGATCTTTATAGTACTCGATAGTACAAAAACTGGAGTATATTCTCGTTTTCCTTGTGTGCATTTCAGTTTGCAAGTCCAGTGCAGACATCATAGCTGGCTGTGCTAACTAAGCTATATCCAGAGCTTAACATCCTCTATCTTTAGCCTAGCAGAAACCCCTGTCCCTGTGCCCCTGCAACCAGGGTCCAAACGGGGACACTCCACAACACAAGGCACTTGTTCTCTCTTTGTGTCCAATGCAGTCTTAACTAGAAGGCCTTTATTTTTCTGTCTTGGCAGTTACGCAATTGGAGCTGTGCAAAGTTTGGAGTCAAAGCAGCCTAATCCGCCCAAAGCCTCGGACCAGACTGAGGGATTGATAGCATGGAAGTCTGTTGCCAACACAAAGGGCCAGACATTTCACCTCTGCATCTTCTTGGAGAAACGCCACACCCGGACAATGTCTGTGTTTCAACGAGATTGCATTCTTATGGAGGAAGTTGGCTTTTCGCATCAGGGGGAAGGTCATCGGAGTTGCTGAGAAGTGACGGACGCAACAATGTTCAGGCCAGCTGGTATCAGAGTAAATGGACAGCTGCGGTCCAGAGCCCACACATTCAAATCAATTCACAAAGACGTGTACATGGTAATCTTATTTTCATTTCATTATGAAGCAACTTATCTGGAACAATCTGGCTACAATAGAAGAACAGATTGATGGATCCACCCCAGTGGAAGTGTGGGCCACATTCGACCAAGTGCCTATCCCTGCTGAAGGGCCCATGCTGACTCTTGCTTAAGGGTTCTACTCTGCAGTTGACCCCGATCACCAAAATCAAAAGGAGATTTTACCACCAGATCCATTCTAAACATCCAGTTTATAATACCATTTGAGTATGATTGAATTCAATCACAAAAAGAAAAGACATGTCACGGTAATATGTGAGTCAGGGTTGCTTTTAAATCTTTACAGATTTCTTTGAGCTAAGAGCATCTGAGGGACTGGATGTGACTGGAACTTGTAGTTCTATTCTCTGATTTATCCTCAAAATCTACAAAACACTGCATTCATTTAGAATTAGTAAAGGCTATATTTCACCATCTGTGGTGATTTACTGCTCACCTGGCCAACGCGCCATTTGAATCTCAGTCAGCCGTATGGACCCAAACAGTCTCAGCAGTGATATCATTCTGTTGCATCAACTTGTATCTCCAACAGGATTATATAACTCCCCTTATCCCACCCCGCCTCTGTCTGTAGATCACACACACAGACTTAAATGGGACCTGACTCATTTAAACCCTTCTCTTGCTATAAGAATTTAGCGACAAATCATCTGTTCCCAACAGGGCAGGCCTGGTCAACTCATAACTTCTGTTGGAAAAGTCAAGGCTGGTGGGACTAGAGCACAGACATCTCTCCCTGTGACTAATGTGTATGAGACCAAGGAGGAAGTGTTAACCTCCTGGAGAGAAAGTACAAAACAACAGGGAAATGCTTATTGGACCCTGGATAAACAGTAACTTGATAGCATCACAAAATATGCTTACATAGAGAAATCAAGGACACTTTACTAATTTTGTCTTTAGAATCTGCCACAGTGTCCGAAAAAACTTCAAGATCCAAACACAAACCATAGCATTCATGTAGTGTTCAAGGAGTTATGTGCAGTCTTGGACGTTATTCCCATCGTAAAGTATTTGCTGAGATCTGGGAACATTGCTGCTGTGAAACTGACCACAGATGAACCAGGAAGTCAGACTGTTAAGTTTGATGGATGTTTCAAACAGATAGTTTGGTTGATATTTTCTTTAGCTTTACATTTCAAATATGTTTGTCTAACCTGGAGGTTTGCTTCAATCCTGTATGATAGTCTGCCTTCTTGTGTTAGTAGATTTCTCTCTCACAATGTCACCACATTCCAAGATCACAGCAATTAACTTGTTAAGCACAATGATATTATTCAGAGCAGGAATGTTCACTAAACTACATAAATGGAGACAAGCTGCAATAAATTTGAATAGAATCATCAAAAACAGATAGATAAAGATAAAAGCGTTTGAAAAAGATTAAACTTTAAAAGATCACTTTGCTTGGGAGACTGAAGCAGTAAGAAAGATTAACAAATATCACAAAGTGGCCAAGTGTTTGGATAATAGACAACTTGATGTCAATAAGTAATTCAATACATTCCCAGACGCAGAAAAAAAAAATCAAATTTCTGGTTCTACAGTACTGAGCTTGCTACTCACATGTTGTAAAAGACGTCAGCTGCTTGAATTTGAATTTGAACTGTTCTCTCCGGCGTTATATAAAGAAACACACTGGACATAGGCTCACGGCTGAACTCTTCAGCAGCTATCAAACTTTGCAAAAAAAGGCATCAGCTGCATCATGCCAAAGGGAAATCAAAGAATTGCTGGACTCAAATTCACCATGTAACTCTTAGAAACTGTCTGTCTTTGCTGAGCAGCAGCGTGCACAAACCCACACTGACATTCTCTGTCACTCCTCCTCCTGTGAATGTGTGCACAAAAGAGCTTCACAGTTGAGTGGAGGAGTCTGCCTTTAACTCCTCCGACTCCTCAGAGGACAGAGAGAGGGGAGGGGAGGGGGGGTCTCTTAGAAATTGAAGAGAGAGAAAGTGAGGTGGCAGTTTGAGACTAAAAGGGGTGACGTTTGGACCCAAATACCCCCAATAATCCTATTGGAATATATTGGAAAAGCTCTTTTTTTAACAGCCAAATCCTCTTCTGATAAAATTCTGCACAATAATACAGCACTTTGAAAGGATACAATGAACTTGGTATTGCTAAAGAGAATCTGAGAACTCGAAACAGTAAATGTTGAGGCAACGGTGATACTTCTAGTGAGGGAATTTCTCCAACAACATTACGTTCTCATGGTTTTTATCTCTCTCCTGTGAAATCTGTTTCTCTTTAGTCTCATGCATTTTTTCTCTTTATATATCTCTCATGATTTGTTTGTTTTTCTCCCTCTCTCTCTCTCATCGCTCATCTCTTCCCAGTTATTCCAGAAATGCAGTGGGGTTGGCCAGCTGAGTCAATCACTGGGTCTGAATAGTAAACAAAAACAAGGGGTCTGTCACGCCACAAGCGACTGTCAATATCCACTGACAATAATATGATCCACTCTTCACTGTCCGTGCAGAAGATGAGCGTTCAGATTGTCCTGCACATCGGTTTCTCACAGTTTACCGCAGTAGCAAGTGAATCCAAGCTTATTAAACACATATTTCCACATTAGTTCCAATACTAACACTGCCTATAACCTAAGAGGTACAGGTTGGAGAGAAGTGCAGCACTGCGTTGAGCGTATCAGCAGAGTAACTGCTCAGCTTATACTGGATTGGAGGTTATTAGTCAGCTGCTAGACAAACAGCTAATGAATGAGCTAATGAATGATTGTGAAGCATGAATGAAGCCGCTGAAGCCAATCAGCTAAGTGCTACTTGAGTGCTCTGCCTGAACTAACACTATCTGCCCTTTAGTTTGGTTTGGCTCTTGTTTGCTATGAGTCTGTATTTCACTTTAGTGTACAAATAGAAAATGAATGCTATGAATCTAGCACAGTGTTTGCTCGTTAGCCTGGTCCTTTACTGCATTGGTCAATGTCATACAAGTAACTCTACATTCATTGTGTATTACTTGTAACAGCCATCCATCCATTCATTATCTATACACCACTTAATCCTCTGTAGGGTCGCCGGGGGGGCTGGAGTCTATCCTAGCCGGCTCGGGCGAAGGCAGGGGACACCCTGGACAGGTTGTCAGTCTATCACAGGGCTATGCATAGAGACAGACAACCAAGCACACTCACATTCTCATTTACGGACAGTTTCAGTTAACCTCAGCATGTTTTTGGACTGTGGGAGGAAGCCGGAGTACCCGGTGAAAACCCACACTGCACAAGGAGAACATGCAAACTCCACACAGGAAGATCCCAGGCGTCCTAACCGGGACGTAAACCGGGGATCTTCTAGCTGTGAAGCGACGGTGCTAACAACCGAGCCACCATGCAGCCCTACTTGTAACATGAAAGAAGTAATTCAGCTGAATCACAGAGTCGGAGCATAACATTGTGGTTGCCGAGTTGTAGCATCATGTATTATAGTATTTTACAACAGTGTTCTTTGTCGGGCTATAGTGTCCTGGTCGACTGGTCGATTGGTTGGTGTGTTACTCTCATAAGGGGTAAAGTGCCACATTAGCAGCCTTCCAGGATTAATCCATTGTTTTTGGTGGTGGGAGGAACAGGCTACCGGTGAAGACCCCCGCATTTTAATGACTTTGAACTCGCCCAACCGACGGTCTAAATAATTTAAGATTTATTGAATGTTTACTCAAAGTTGGCTCCAAACTGACTGACACTTTGTTAAAGAAGTAATAGGTGTGGTTGTATTTTGTACAGTGTAAACGTTCCAAACAGCAGTTTGCATATCACAACTCAACAACCAACGTGGCTGATCATCTAAAAACAGCAGCTAGCTTGTCTGTGTTGTATTACTCGGTAGGTAATGTGCTGCGATTACAAGTCTGTATTTTAGCAGGGCTATTTTCAGAAATCATGTGCATATGAACAGGCTTTGCACATGATGAGCCTTCAAACTGCACTCTTTAGATCATATTTTATCTTCTCACAAGCTCCCGAACATCCATGAACACACCAACAAACCTGTGGCTCTGGATTGGAGATTTTACTTCTAAGACAATGTGTTATTGCTGAGATCTTGCAAAATGCATCCATTAAATAAAATGACAGCATATTTTATGATCTTGTCCACATTAACTACCCTTCCTCTGAAGACTTAAAGTGTGTGTAAAGTGGCTTCTGCACAAGTGACTTGTGTAAGTGGGGTGTTGCTTTGGGTATTGCTTGTTGCTTGTTTATGCAAGGAGCAGGCATGACAAAAATCCCGGTGCTAAAACTGACCCACAGCAGCTGTAGCTGTTTTTATGGAATAAACACAATAAAAGTCAACATCAATCTTTGGAAACTAACGACCACATGGATGCCACTTACCCAATGTTGAACCCAACAAAACATTGGCCCTATAATTTAAGCTTTATACAGTGGCTTGATAAGAAAAGAGTTGTTGTAAGTAGCCTTGCACTTTCCTCAGCAAACCAACTGCGATCCTGACTAACTATAAACCCAGCAACAACTATACTTTTTGTTTCCAACTAACATTTGTGAAGATATACATCCTGTGCCATTTTTCCTCTCGGCTCTAAATGCCACTCTGTCAGAGGAACTAATTGCCTTTTCAGCACTAACAAGTGTGAAGCCAAATAACAGTGGAAAGACTTCAGTTCTCTTGTTCCTGTGAATTTTTTAACAGTTTCTTTAAATGCCATTTCCAGGCCGAGGCCATTTAAAATGCAGCGTGCATCATTCTGACTGTGCTGGCTGAACAGTCGCTGCACAAAAGCCCATTAAGAGACACGTTTGAAGTGTTATCGACCACTTCAGGTCTCAAGTAGCTAAAAAAAAGAGCTTGTGATTGTGGGTGCAATGTTGCTTGTGTGTACTTGCTTACTTTTAGCGTGTGCGTGCGTGTGTGTGTGTGTGCGTGCGTGTGTGTGTTAAAGTCTAATTCAGATTTGACCACAGTATCATCATCAGATGACAGAAAGCAAGATCAGGCAGGGAACTTGGATCGGACTGGACTCGGATACTTTACACACACACACAAGCTCACCTTCACTGAAACAGAATGAGAGGAGACTTACACCTGTTCTATTTTAGCAGAGCCTATTTCAAGCTCCCGCTGTGAGGGGTAAACACTTTATGGGCAGCGATAGAAGGAAACCAATTCACCTCTGACCTTTGACTATTTGGGAACCTAATAAAAACATCCGGGGGGGGAACTGAGGACATCAAAAAGCCAGCCTAGTCTGAGAAGTGCATGTGTCATTTTTAGATTTTGTCCTTTGAGTTGCAGGCACTTGGAAAAATACTGTGATTGCTGTAACCTTGCAACTGTGACTGTGCTGAAAAATGATCACTTAGTTCCTGAACAGTGTGACCTGTAGACAGAAGCTTCAAAACACTTGATGGTTTGTGCCTTTTTCCTACTTTCTGTATCGCTTCCAGTGCATCATGTGTATCAGTGTTGTTGTTGTTACCAGTTTATCAGGTAGAGAATGTCACCAACAGGTGGCATTAACATGTCACTAAGTACAGCACTTTAGTGTTATGCTACATTTAAGAGTAAAATAATGTGCTTTGTATTCCACTACAGTTACTGAGAGCTATAATTAGCACTGACATTACAAAATAACATTTTATGTGCAAACATGACAGAAAATATGATGCATCACTATTTAACTACCAAACCAAATGATGTTAAAATTAGCCACAATTATAACATGCTGCTTAGAACAAATCAGAGATATGTAACAAAGCCAAGGGCTGTTCTTCATGACTACTTTTGCTTTGCACATCTGAATGATAATACTTCAGAAAGTAATACAAATGCATCACTTTCAATTCTAACAGAATAGCATTTTATGGTTTTGTGGTATTACATTTTACTTAAGTGATGCTTCTGAATAGTTGTTCCACCACTCCAGTCCAACGAGGCTGTATTTCCTGTAAACACTGACGGTTGTGTTGCACTCAGACAAGTTGGAATCACGACTATCAGTGAACACAGACCTTTGAGGTGCTGGAAAATAATTTAGTGTTTGTCTGCCGGGCAAGAACCACCCCTCTAATATAATGTTAGATCATACAGGAAATATACTGATGATTTAAATGTGAATATGGGCTCCTGTATGCCTGTACCAGTTCCCAATGCTCTTCATTGTAATGTAAAATATTACTATAAATATTAGCTTTTCATCGGCCACAGACAGAATCACACTCATTCCACTGATTTAAAACCAAGCTGACCCCTTAACAAGTGTGGTACTCTGAGGGCAAATGAAACGGCTCCCTGCTAGTGCTAAGGGCGTAGCATTGCTTCCTTTTTTGGGTGGTGTAGAAAGCCACACTTTGGTCACAGAGTGACCACCGCTCCCTCAAAGAAAGGCTCTGTCCATGCCTGTGGCTGAACCCAGGAATGTCTAGTACTGTACTCTGGAAAGCAATAGAGTCAGGGTCCCATGGGCCCTTTGGCTTCTCTGTGGTGATCATTTCGCCACAAATGAATTCAGTGGTACCAAAGCTTCTCCTCCCTTTCAAAATACCATTTACATTTAGGATCGCTGAAAGAGTTATTTTTGATTTACAAAGACAACAAACCTTTTCTTATTTTACATTGGCTTTTCTCCTATGATATGATGCTTTTACTAATCATCTTTGTTATGCATTACATAACTAAACAACACTAAAAACCTGTATACACAACTTCTCCCTCCTGTATCTTGCCTCATACAACATTCCAGCAGCAGTGTGAACTTAAATGTGACCTCAGTTTGACTCCATCATGTGGGAGTTTTAAAGGGATGAAAGTGTGAAAAAAGTCTTTAAACTCTATTAGGAAGAGATGTGACTCTGTCCTCTGGATCACGCAGAGGCACAAAAACAGCCTTGTTGTAGAGGTCACCGTGGTTACACGCTGTTTGTGTGTGCGTCTTTGTGTGTGTGAGACAGAGTGAGAAGGAAGGAAAGAAAGAGACTAAAATAGTGTCCTAACTTCCTCTGAACCAGTTTAAAATGCATTTCCACAGTCACATGTAGTGTTTGCGTAACATTCATGTAAAGTGACCTTTTGACTGGAGGTTCATGGGGAGAGTGCGTCCCTAAATCCACTCACTGATCCTGACAGAGGACCAAACCTTGTGCAGTCTGCTGTTGGACTGGGTTTGCTCACAAGTGACAATTTGTTAAAGCAAAGCAGTGTTTATAGGTCATGTTCCACTGCATGAAATGGACACGTTTCTTCTTACATGAATGTCATGATTCACTCAATGAAAATAAGCTTGAGAATTAGTTGATGTTAGCCTCCACAGAATGAAGCCTAAATAAGACCTAGCACAAGGCATGGCTGTAAAGAGCCAGTGGAATTAACACCTTGTTAACGTTACAACACACTGTCTAAAACAGCATCTAAACCTGCTGTCTGAGTATGTATTTTATGTGTGGACTCTGTTAGTGGAACTCAGGCAGTGTGTGTGTGTACAGCTCTACCCAGCGAAGAATGCAGGATAATGAAAATACTATCTAGAGTCCTACCGTTCTCACCATCTGTGGCATCTTCACAGCCCTGATTGAAGTTTTCATACGAGTCCCAGCGGATCAGGGGATCTTGTGTGTTGTAGTCAACCGAGACGCTCGGCCCGTTCTCCAGGAGATCCATACCTTGACCAGAAGTACAAAAAGGCAGAGCAGAAACGTGAATGTCTTTACATATCAAAAAGGAACACGCATTCTTATTCAGCATGTGAAAATGAATACAGAAGAGTCTATACTCTTCCATAAAAAGATTTGATGAGTTAAACTCTTTGTCCCCTAAAATCCACCAGCCGGTTAAAAAGGCATGATATCGGGCGCCCCAATAGCCTAATGGTTATGTCGCGTGACCCAAGTGCTAAGGTTCGATTCTGACCTTGGGCATTTACCACATGTCCTTCCCCACTCTCTCCCATTTCTGACTCTATCCACCATCCTCTCTAATAAAGGCAGAAAAAAGGCCAAAAATAAATCTTTTTTTTTTTAAAAAGGCACGATATTTTTTTTAAAAAGTTGCTTAATTGGGGGCGCCCCGATAGCCTATCGGTTATGTTGCGTGACCCACGTGCAGAGGCGTAGCGGCTGTGCCGGGTTCAAGTCCAACCTCGACCATTTACCTCATGTCTTTCCACACTTTCTCCTGTTTCCACATATCCACTGTCCTCTCTAATAAAGGCATAAAAGGCCATAAATAAATCTTTTTTTTTTTTTATAAAGTTGCCAAAGTTACACCACTGATAGAACCAGAAACTTAAAAACAGAAAGAGTTACTAGATTTTCAACTTTCTGGCTGTCCTTGAACTAGTCATCTTGAAACTGTGATATCTCATCTAGTCAGTGTAAAACATCTGTGCTCCTCCACGCAGTCGTGAAGCTGTTAGTGACTCAGCTGTGACCAACAGTCACATGAGAAAAATACAGGAACTATTTGACTGAACTGCAGGCAGTGTTCACACAGAGCTGATACAAGACAAGTAGGAAAACTAATTAAAAATGTAAGTAGTAAAATATCTATAATATGTGGAGTTACTATTTTTTCTCCAGTATTGATAACACCTGTGGATACTTGTGCATATTGTACATATTGATTCCATTTTTTAAAGAATTTGTAAAATAAAAAATCTCAGAAATTCAACTTTAAAAAAATAAATTATGGCATTATAACTTTGTGATACTGCAGAGAAGACATTGTTGAGTTCTGTACCAAGGAACAAAAACCAAACTGCCTGGGGTTCTGAGGGCTAACTTACAGTGAGATCATTATTTTTCCTGTTTGATTTCAATAAATAAACAAAACAATACTGCCTGCTACATCTAATTAAAATGTAATATGTGGAAGATGCTGAGCATAGCCATAAGACTCATCACATTGTTACTTACCATGTATTTTCTCTGGTCCAAAGGAGAAAATAAACTCAACTTTTCCATATTCTGGAAACCTTTCATCTGCACAAAGAAAGACAGAGTTTTAACTTTGGATAAGAAGGTGATAAATATTTTAAGTCATTGATTTTCTACGCTTTCACAGTGGCAAACACATTTAAAAAACACCTAAAGATTTGTCCATGGCATGCAGAAGCAATGTTTTTCCAAAGTCCAGGTTTTAGCTGCTTTAGCTGATATCCAAAAAAGAGGTAACTGTTTGCTTACATACTGTAATGCCAGTCGATGCAGAGACTGAAACAAAGCTGTTTTATCCCAAACCTCTTACCTTTGAACGTCTCGTCAAGCTCATCTTTCCCGAAGACGATCCCGAGGTCGTGAACGGCGCAGGTGTGAAACTGCACCCTGAATATCACATCTCTGCACGGGCTGCGGTAACGTTTGTGGTAGCACTTGAGCTGGAGGGTGAAAACCATCAGATGAGATTCATCAAAAAGTAGGAACACAACTCAACAAGTCAAGTTAACAGGGTTGGATTGTAGCTGTACAGTTGTCTTTTAGCTCTACAGGTATTGAGAAACCTGTTGATGTAAAAGTGTACTGTCATTTCTAATATAGAAAAGAGTCAAACCAGTTACAGTCAGAATATGAAGTGAGCACAACATAAAATTATATTTGTGAAACACAAGCCAAGAGAGATGGCAGCTTGATTCACTGCGAGCTCCTTCTCAACACTGGCTCATAGCTAGAAAAAACAGTGTTTTATATACATCCCTTGTAACATAAGGCCTCTCCACAAGCATTATTATCCAATCTGGCTCTCCCAGCAGCTTTAAGAGCAACACTAAAACCACACACAGGAAAATGTGCTCTCTCCCTCCTGCTGTTGCCTGATGGGCAGCCTGGATCTGTTTTTTTTTTACAGGGACCTCACATTTACAGTTACCGGAGGAAGATCGACCTAAACCCAAACAATGTGCAGCTCACAAACTGTGGCTGTAAGGAATAAAAAAGTGACCAACTGTAAAACATCCTACTATTCCAACAGCAGTGAGCGTTTCCAGGCTTTTTATGGTTTCTTTTGAAATACTATGCAGTCGCTTCTGAAAGTATTCAAACCACTTTACTTTCTGCACGCTGCAGTCCTGCAGATTTTATTTTAAATAGATAAATTTAACCTTTTTTCTCATCAATCTACTCCCAACAACCAATAATAACAAATTGACAACACGTTTTTAGAATTTTTTGCAAGATTTGTTATTTACAAAAGCATTCAGACCCTTTGCTGTGGCTCCAAATTATTATCCTTGGGAAGGTGCCTGAAATCCAGCTGTGACAAGCTGAATGGACTAAACATAGTTTAAAAAGAGAGAGAACTGTGGATATAAAGGTCCCACATTTCTCACTGCAAGTCAGTACAAACAACAAGCCATGAAGTCAGATAAACTCTCTGTAGGCCTCTATGATAAAATTGTGGTGAGGCATAGATCAGAACAAGAGCATAAAACCATCACTACAGCTTTGAGTGTTTCCAGGAGCACAGAGACCTTAATAGTTGTGAAAAAGAAAACGTTTGAAACCACCATGTCTCTTTCTAGAGTTTAGTCTGGCCAAATTCTGGGTCAGGAAATTGAGAAAGAACCCAACAGTCACTTAAACTTCAGAGGTCCTCAGCAGAGATGGGAGAACCTGCCAAAAAAAATGACCATATCTGATACACAAGTCAGGCTTTTATGGTAGACTGGCCAGGAGGAAAAATTAGGACAAAGATTCTCTGGTCTGATGAGTCAAAAAACTGAAGTACTTGAACAGAACTCCAAACACTATGTCTGGAGAGCACCAGCTGCTGCTTATCACTTGCTAATACCAACCATACAGTGAAGCATGGTGGTGGCAGCATCATGTTATGGTGGTGCTTGTCAGTGAAAGGAAGAGGGGGATTGGCCAGAACTGAAGGAAGGATTAATGCAGCTAAGAACACCTGCTCCACAGTGCAGTGACCTGAGACTGGGATGACAGTTCACCTTTTAGCATGATAATCAGCTGAAGGAAACCACCAGACTTAAACCTCAGAAAACATCTATGAAGAGACCAGAAGGGTACAGTTAACAGATGCTTCCTCTCCAATCTGACAAAGCTTGGGAGAATCAGCAAAGTAGAAAAGGACAACTTGCCCAAAATCACTTCACTCTCATGTTCCTTTTTTGTGTAGGACTAAATAAGACCAAAACATATAAGATTCACAAATCCACAAAGGCATATGAGGACTGAGGATAAAAAGAAGTAAACGCTCCTGTGGCTTTGCGCAGCTTTTTAGAATATGGTAAACATTCCACTGAGTGGTCGGTTGCATAGGGAGAACAATACTGGCAAGGTTAAAGAACAAAATATAGAAAGAGCAAAACAATCATTTTAGGCTTACATGTTGCCTTTAGAGTCCTGACACATTTCAATTTCACACAGAGTTTCCAAAGTTGTTTTCCCACATTTCTGAATAGGGTATATTTAATGTTAAAGGAATAGTTTGACATTCTAAGAAAAACTTTATTTATTTGCTTTCTTGCTCTTGTGTGGCTCTTGTGTTTGTGGACCAATTATGAAGCTAGAGCCAAGAGATGGTTAGCTCAGCATATGGACGAGAAACAAGGACAAAGAGCTAGCTTGGTTCTGTCTACCATCACCTCCTCTCTCTATACTGTTATATATTACCATTACATGTCATGTGTTTCCTCCGAGGTCCTGTGTCCTGTGCTAGTTCTCTCTCTGATCTACAGCCGCTGGCCTCACCTCCTGCCACCCCTCAACCCGACTCCTAGCCCAACCAGTCGAGGCAGATGGCTGCCTTCCCTGAGCCTGGTTCTGTCTGAGGTTGTTTTTCCCCCCTCCCCATCCTAGGGGGATTTTTTGTTCCTTCCCACCGTCGCTGACTGCTTGCTCATAGGGGATCCAAAAGCAACTTTGGATTGTTGGGTTTTCTGTTTACTGTTCTGTGTATAATCCATAAGGTCTGTACCTTACAATGTTAAGCGCTATGAGATGACATATGTTGTAAATTTGCGCTATATAAATAAAATTAATTGAACTGAATTAATGTCATCAATTATGTTAAACCATAATTACTGTATATTTGATTTGTTTCATTTGTTAAACAATCAGGTACATCATTTTTAGAAAAGTAGAACTTTTCACATTTACATTTTGTTTATCTATAGATGAAACAAATGACGTAATGTTAAGTAATTAAAATGAGCCATAGCTTGGCTAGCTGCCTCCCTGTTTCCCGTTTTAATGCTAAACTAATTAGATGCTGTATTTTTGTTTATGACAGCAATCTACTCATGTAAATCTTAAGACTTTCCCAGCACAATGAACTATTCCTTTAACGTTCCTAACTTGTTATAGTCTGATTCTGATTAGGTTTATTGTGACATTCTGGACAAAGCTTCATGATAAATCAAAAGACAGACTTGAAACCAAACTTAGAATTAAAATAACTGACTGACCAATGAGAGCAGAAAACAGCCAAAACCTGAAGAATTTCAAATATTTTTCCCTCCAATTACTTCCTTCTTCATCTAACCATTCAGCAATTAGCAATTCTGGCTGTCATGATCCACAACACACACTATCACACTCTGCTGACTTATGTCTCTCCAAATAAGCCACAAAACCACAGTTTACGGTTTCCCTGTTATCTGAATAATAACAAGCAACAGCGAGCTACGGCGCAGTCAGATGATGTATTCAGCCGAATCCATTAGTCTGTCTTAAATAAAGGATGAGATACGAGATCAGCTCTGAGGGCCAACACATAACGGCCTCGGGCTCACATAAGTGCTCCCTTTGAGATTCTCCACGCTGAAATTACGAGCCCCGAGGACAATCTCATGGATAACATTATGGCCTGAATGACAGCAGAAGCAGAAACTTTGCTGATGTGAGCAGTTCTTTTACATGCAAATATAAACCAGAGGCCATCACAGGTACTTGATTGAGGATGTTTCCTCTGCTTTTTAAAAGGGCAAGTGGAACAAGAATGATTGAATACAAATCCCCTAAATGTAAAAATATCTCTCATAAAGTATTAAAACCATACATTTGTCATGCAATTTGACTTTGAAGTGATTATGTCACGTTAAAATGGTACACTGTGTATCCTTAAACGCTGCTGGAAAGGAAGTGAACGGCTATTTTGACGTCATAGTTTCCAGCAACATATTGTGTGCTAATGAGGGTCTATAAACTGAGGTATAGGACCCAGTCCAACTGTCTTTCCCCGGGATTTTACAGCCCTATTTCTTCTGTGAATGGTCACTATAAAATGTTACAGCACATGCATACAGTACATACAGCCGATGTCAGATTGGAAAAACCAACAGGATTCCCTCATTACTATTTAACAATAAAAAATCAGTGCGTCCTGTGTACATTTCTGCAGCTGTTCTCACTGGCATTGTGTCACTCATCCTCATTTAACGTCACTTTATTTTTCTTTCTTTCTGGCAAAGGTAGAGTTTAAGACAATAAACGTTCCTATTATTAGCTTCACACTTGAGAGTGACATGAAGAAAAAAAAATGCAGAGCTTCCAGTTTCTTGTTTCGTAGTTAAATTCACAGAAGCCTAAATCATTACAAGCAGCTAACTGAGTGTTTTATCTGTATTTATCATGGGGCACTAGCTAGTATGTCTGTGCTGTTCTTACCAGGATGTCCCCCTTCAGAAGAAGACCAGGCTCAATGGTTATACAGATGCTTGTCTGGCTGTCGCCCTGAACGTTACTGCAAAACAATTGAAAACACAACATATTAGATAACAGTCCTGCCTTCCTAATTACTACTGTGGACAACAACACTGTAAATCCAGCAGCGCTCCACTGTATCATTGTTTTTTGTCTATATATAACCATGCACACATGATCTACTAACAATCCCCTATTTGCTTATCCAGTGGCCATCACAGGGCACAACCACAGTGCAGTGTTGGGCTAATTTTGGTGTATTAGTGTCTACATGATTGTCTAAGTGGGAGAGTAGGATCAAAGGGGAGGGAGTGCTAATAGGGAGCATGTGAGAGAAAGTGAATGTGATGTGGGGCTTGACAGTCTGGAAATGTATGTGCACTGATTGTTTCACACTTGTGTTTGTAGTATTTACACTGTGGATTTAAACAGTTTAACACACAGTTCGGCTCTATGTAGCATTTTAGCATCGTTCAGCTCACTGTTTTCTGGCCCACAAACTCTCGTCTCATCAACCTGAGGGGTGTTTTCATAAGAGCACTGTCACTGAAATAGATCATTTACTTATAGAACCAAGCAGGGCTGCTTTATTGCATGAGCCAAATCTTCTTTAAAACACTACGGGGTGCTGTGTTAAGATGTGTAAATGTGTGGTGAAAATTTGCACCATTTAAGTTACAGAATTTGACAAATAATTGAATAACTGACACTAAATTTGAACTGTAATACCTGTAAATAGGGTCTAAGTGCAGACTGTATGCCTGCCTCATCCATGGGAGGGCAGTGCAGCATTCGCCTCCTATCGTCTACTCCAACCTCCCCTCTTCTCAAAACAAACACAAAGCCACACAATCTATTGTTTCCTGTCTGGTCCTGGAAACCAGCAGAACCCTGGGGCAGGAAAAACTCTGCAGGTGTCCACATAGATGCCTGTCTGCCCCTTTATATTGGCTCTCCAGTCACAAATAACACTAGACGTGATTACGGGATCTAAAGTAGAGAAACCAGAGCCGGCAGCTGGGGAGGCTAGCTAAATAAAATGATGTGAGCCGAGCTGGCAAGACGGGTGATGTGTATGTATATTGGGGAGCAGAGGGAGTTAGAGGAGAAGCTATAAAGGAAAATCAAGGATTTTATTATTGGGTCATTACGAGCTCGCTATCCCTGGAATCTTGTAAAAGCATTTGAGCGCGAGTGTGTTTTAGGACTTACTAGATCCCAGATGTGTAGACGGGCTGCATGGCTTGGTAGATTTTGAGAAAAGGACGACAACCTGGAACACAATTTTCAATCAAGTTATTCACAAATATGTGATTTGTGGAAAATGCTTAGTCACGATTGGTTAGCAGCGCACGACACTCGCCTCCCTTAGACTCAAAGTTGGGTATGCCGTGCATGATGACGTGGTGAAGGAACAGGGGTTTGTTGTTGATCTTGATGTGTCCAGAGAGCAAACCGCTGAAGTACTCCACATACCTGAGAGCAGAGACAAGAGGAGGGGTTATGATGTCTTCTGTTCCCCAACAAAGGGATGCATGTACACTATAATCCTGTGTGCACCACAACAAAGATACACAATCTCTGGCTTTGACCTTTAGCAGCCACAGTGGATGTTTTCAGCCTGTCATCCACGTTAAAGGAGTCGGCCTTTAGACCAAAGCACCTTTTCTAATAAAAACTTAGACCTTTACATACTTTAAAGCTGCACTAATCTGACTTGTTATATCAAGAATGGATCACAGGACCATGTGTACTGTTAAAGAGGCCGCAAACGCAGACAAATCCACAGAAATGTTCCATTCAGTTCTTCACTTCAGAACTTTAATCCTCCTTTGGATATTTGTTTAGGCTTTTCCACCAAGAAAACTCCACTTTAAAAAGTCAGCAACTAACAGACCAAACATAGTGGATTGTGCAGCAGATGAAGAGACGATAAGTTAGAATAAAACAGAGCTTGAATAAGAATACTGGACTTAAATCCATACAGTGTCCAGAAACTTGACTCCAAATGAATGTTAATGTTGGCCGATGTCTGTGGAATGTCTAAATAGGCAGCTTTTTCTTTAACAAGCTGATACTTTGTGTGATAGGATGTTAACGTTGTGTTTACAGTTTGTTCTACGACACCCAGGAGCCCATAAAAAATCAATTAATGCAGCTTTAAAAAGTTTTACTTTGTAAAAAAAGACAGATTTCTCTGTGAGAGGGTTCACCATGGGGTCAAACTACAAAAAACAAGTGAGGCAAGACTGACCTTTTCTGAGATGGCTGGCCCACAGGAAGCACTTTGTCTTCGTAGAAGCGCTTCATGGCAAACCTGTCCAGAGCCTGGTCAGCACTGCATTCCAACAAGAACAGTTTCGTAAGAACACATTTGACTGATGTAACATTCTTTCCGCACTCTAATATCTGCAATATGCATGTACAGTATTTTAGGTATGTACTGTTTTCAGTGTTATGTAGAGCAGCGGTCTGCAACCTTTTTTGCACCACGGACCGGTTTCAAGCAAGACAATGATCTACGGACCGGTCATCGAGCGTGATGATGGAGAAAGACCGCTGCTCTTTTTTAAGATTTAACAATGTTGTTTTTTTTCCAAAAAAAGTGAATAAATAAAATTACTTTTTATTGCTAAATATGTATTTACTTTTTCAAATCTCTCCCTCTTTTCAAAGAAGCTCCCAGAGACGTTTGTTTTTTATTAATATTGCCAGGGGGTCAGATTGACGAGTCAAGTGTGGGGAAACAAGCACAGACAGGAAGTGATGGGAAGACGATCTAGTCGTTATTCAAAATAAAACACCCTGCGGACTCCGCCGTAAATAAAATAAAATGTTTTTATTCTTTCTGTGTGGCCCGGTGCCGGTCTGAGGCCCAGTGGTTGGGGACCACTGATGTAGAGAGACTGCTAGAGACATTACTTTAATACATGCTTGTTTCATGCAAAATTTTCCTTAAGTATGCTTAATGTCAGACCAGTCAACAAGATGCACCCAACACAGATAAGGGCAAATCAGGGACAAACAGAAAAGAATATCTAAGCAGATCAGAAGAACGTATTGTCAGTTCTAGTGTTTTATATCATGGCATGCATTGTTAGCCCTGTGTGACCAACATGTATCTAAAGAGAGCTAATTCTGCATAACCTCGATGCAAACAGTGCCCGTTCTTTATGGCAGAGCACAATATCACAGTCGGTTCATGTTCAGGTATTGGGCCGATACTTATGTTTTCAAAGCTACTTGATCACAGCTTTAAGTTGCCTTATGGGAAGATGGGATTACAGAGAAATCTAACAGCGTTACAGGGAAGCGAGCCTGTTTTCCTGTGTGAGTGTGTTTTCTTTGGCCAATCAGTGCCCCTTTAAAAACAACAGTGAGTCATGCGCTCTTGTGATTGTTTTTATTAAAGAATGTCATTCTGTTTGGTCTTCTCAGAAAACAAATCCAATAAAAACAAAGAAAGAGTCATTTTATAACTCTAGTCTTATGGTGCACTGACTATTAAAGCTAACTCACTGCTCTCTGCTCATAATTATCATATCAAGCTTTTTTATTTGAGTTTCTCCAGAGAGTACAGTCTCATGTTCCACCCCTCCTCCTTCAGTCCATCACATCTCTGACTGTTTTTCAGATACAGGCTTCGGTCTTGTGATGAACAATGCTGGCTTATCTAATCTTTCCTCTCAAGTCTGCTCCTCCTTCTCTATTGCTTTCCACTTGTCTTTTTTATGCTTCCAGAAAAGTACAGATACCATCTTCATGCCTCCCCTCTGTGGTTGGTGATATGCTTGTCGACCTACCTGGCAGATATGTTGCTGTAATGCATGTAGGCTGCCACCACCACGCCAGCTCTGCCACGGTTGCCCTGAAAAGACATCAGTCATTAGGAGTAAGTTGAGCGTTTTATCTTCTACCCATGATGGTCAAGCATGTAAACAACAGGTTTATTATGGATAATAAATGGACAACATGAAATAAAACCTTTAAACCAATGCAGGAGGGGAGATCCTGACTTTTAAATACAGAATGCAGATAATAAAATACAAATAGATAAACATTCCAATGTTTGCAACGTATGTACTATGTTAGAAATCATATGTGGTGGTGTATATCACTACATCTATTAAATCTGGGCCATAAGGTATCCATGAATGTTCGATTTCCAGATACTTAACCATTACTGGTGGATCTCCAGAGCACCACTTTGGTTGCACTGGTGACCAAAAATCCATAATGTGCAACTAAACATTTTTATCGGTCGCACCAGTGCAGGTCTGTCTGTGCGTGTCTCTGGGTGACCTGCCCAGGAAATCAAAATCAAATGGTTTCAACTAAGGGACAGTGGTGTCCTAGTGGTTTGTGAAGTGAACTTGTAACCGGTGGGTTGCTGTTTCAAGTCCCTGGACTGGGAAGAGGTTGAGGTGGGAAAGTGAGAGCGACCGCTTGTCCCAGTCACCACCACTGTGGGCCCTTGAGCAAGGCCCTTAACCCCTGACTGCTCCCCGGGCGCTGCACCGCGGCAGCCCACTGCTCCTAGTATGTATAGTTAAGGTTAACTTTGAATAGGATGGGTCAATGCAGAGAAGGAATTTTCCCCAATAAAGGTTAGACTATTATAAGGTAGATCTGACATTAGAATGTCTTATTTCACTACTTTCAAACTAACTTTTGGTCACCTGCCTGTCTGAGTATGCTGCAGTAACCATGTGAGGACTAGAGGCTTCTCTGTGCACAGCTGCTTCGTAGCATCTACCGATGCATGTGAAGCATTTAGGAAACATTTGTAAATCATAGCTTCAGACAACAACCTGGCTTACGCTCTCCTCATCTCAACTGCACAAGTCTCTGCATGTACATCCGTTATGCCATGCCACCCACCACCAAGTTAATTGTCAGCCTCTGGGAAACACTGAGGAATGATGTGACGGCAAACATTAAGCATTGCATTTATTGTAGAGTGCAGCCAAAGCCAATGGTGTTTTTACCATCGACATTCTGAAGTGAAATGTCCAAAAAGAAAACACAGTATCTCCAAGAAACCTGCCCCTTTGCTGTGACATGTGAGTGGTCAGCAGAGCAGCCCTCCCTTTCCTGCAGCGTTTCAGTGCCAGGCGGTCGCATAATAAAGCAGTGAGGAGTCAAAAATGATGATAAAATTAAACACTGCTTATGATTTAGTCAAAGAAGAGCTACCTTTGATTAACTTTAAGCCCATGATAATCGTTATGAAATACAAAAATGCACCTTTACTCCTGTTTACTATCATTTACGAGGGTACTTCAAAAAGTTCTCTGCCACCCACAAACAAGCTACCCAGCCTTATATCATGATTTTTTCACAATTGTCAATATGGCAGTAGAGTCTGTACAGACCATCCAGAGCCATTTCCACAAGCTGAGCACATCACATGACTGACAAACTGACCATTACGTGTAAAATTGATGAAGTGCTCTTTAAACATTTTATGATTAGTAATGTAAATTATTGGTAATGTAAAAATGTAAATGTAAAAAAATATCTAACCCATATATGTTACTGTATTTGTTCTTCACATGGTTATAAAATGTCTGGGTTGAGCTTAAGTTCAAACACACCCATGTCGGACTGCATTCTTTTCATCCATCCATCCTTTAAAACAAGGCTCATTGTGGAGAATAAGTGTGTTCCGCATTATAAACATCGCAGCCATTTTAACAGCAGGGAGCC
>OMNN01097383.1:10260-20492 GCA_900302755.1 Chromis chromis
ATCACAATGAGAGCACGTAGCTTGTCTCAGCAACAAGTGAACAGGGGTTCATGACTCAGCTTGATCAGCTCATTTTTATTCACATGGCCTTCACATGTATGGAAGCAAATCATTTTAAATCACACATTTCAACATTTTCACATCATGGCACTCTTATGTTTTCAACACCTCTGTCTGTGTGTCACAATCATTCAATGTCTAACCAGTGTTGCTCCATTTTCTTCAACAATTACTTCAAATTCATTCAATCAATAAACAATAAACTTCTAAACGTCTCTGTTAAACCTATTGTCTGTCTCTTTGATTAAACACTTAAAATGGTGGATCTTCGCTTTCCAGGGGGGTAGATGGTAATTGTAATTTTATCAGGGCGGACCTGATTCAGAAATCTATCAGCAGTCTGTACTGAACGTTAACACGCTATCGTCACCTGCTTACAGAACCGACTTCTTCTGGTCAGTAATGTTTGCTATTTAGTGGTCGAGCGGTTAAAGATTCGCGCTTGTAACATTGAGGTCGGTGGTTCGAATCCTGGCAGGGACAACAATGCACAGACGCTGTTTCTGCTTTACCAGATCTGTAATATTATAGAATTTTACAGATTTCATGTATTTTCAAATAAAAAACAGCGCCCCCCGGAGGCCACGGCGCCGTTAGCATTTGCCTATATTGCCTAATGGGCTAGCAGGCTCTGATCAGACTCAATGGCAAACTTTGCAGTTTGCTGGTTGCATTGTTACAAATTATGATTTTCTTGAAAATGTATTATTTTTTCCACCCTCTTCAACTGTAAGTAAAAAGACATTTCCTTACCCAGTGGGACATTAAAAATCTTCTAAGATGTTAAGATATTTCATTTGTGACTTAAAGTTATCATAAATACATTAATATACACATGCTACAATGGAAGAGGTGACCATATAACATAATTTGTACTCTAATTCCCAAGCAACTCAATTTTGAAAGTAACTGATCATACTTATAGGTGATACATATGACACTAATGGGGCACACATTAATTGTGGCTTGTTTGTCTAGGCCGAGGGGTATGATTCTTGCTTTGGGTGTGAGAGGTCCTGGGTTCAAATCCCAGAGGATCCCATCAGTTCGTGGTCTAATTGTCTTTGGTCTATTGCTGAAGTTACACAGATGTTCTGTCATGTGGGAAGATTATTCCTTTGCAGACAAATATATGCGATTAATACTACTCATTTTCCCATATTAATGCAGAAACACTTGAGCTTTGGCGACTGTTATTCAAATTAGCCCGGTAAGAGAAATGCTGGGAGTATTTGAGGTAAATAGTGTAATTTTGATTTTAATATTGAAAATTCTGTCAATTTATGATGTTAATTTATTAAACTATAGCAGCTTGTGGTACAATAGAATGTATTCTCATTCATGCTTTGCTTCCCATTGCCATACTTTGGTAGTTACTATATTTATTAGAGGCTATACACTGTGTAATGCATTCATACATACAATAATGTCAGCACTGCAAATGTCCTGATGTAAAATGGCAAGATTGTATCAACCTCTTTTCTAATCAAAGCACACAATTTGCTCATTAAATTGTTATTATTATTATTGTAGTAATAGTACTAGTAGTATATTTTTTGATTATATCTCGATTTATACAGAATTAATGCTTGTATGTTCTTACTGAAATGTTGATTAGTAAAAAGAAAAAAAAAGAGCAAATTAAACTAAAATACCATAAAATAAAAACATTTGGAAAGAAATTTTAAATAGTAAATAACCTAAATGAAATCATGACATATTCCGGCCTGAGGAGGTGCTGTAATGGGGACAGAGCCTGACAGTAAACCGGAAGTAGAAGAATAAACTCAAACAACATGGCGTCTCCCACTGAGCTGTCATGCCGAGCGGAGATGAGAGTTGACTGCAGTCACAGTTGACTGTTTTGTGAACTACAGGTTGTCCAGGCGGGTTGAGGATCAGCTTTAACCCGTGGAGACGCTGTGAGGTGAGGAATAGTTCATGTTGGCGTCAGGGTTTGTCAGCATGGGGGCCGCCTGGAGAGGGAAGGTCAGGTCGCTGCACCCTCTGACCAGGACATTGACCACCAACCAGGGGGGAACTCACCCTCCTCCGCCCGGCTCCCCTGCTTCTCCACCGGATAGTCAGCCACAGCAGCGGAGAGCCAGGAAGGACCCCAGCGGCTGCTCCGTGTTCCTGTTCCCCGGCCAGGGCAGCCAGTTTGTGGGCATGGGCAGAGGGCTGCTGAAGTACCCCAACGTTAAGGAAATGTTCTCGGTGGCGGAGAAGATCCTCGGCTACGACCTGCTGGCTCTGTGCCTGCAGGGGCCCGAGGAGGAGCTGCAGAAGACGGTGCACTGCCAGCCGGCCGTGTTCGTCACGTCTCTGGCTGCGGTGGAGAGACTCCACCAGGAAAACCCCAGGGTAAGTCACATACTGTTTGTTTTCTGTCAACATATTGTTTAAGACATTTTCGAAGGAAACACCAAAAAATATGCAGTTTCGCTTTATTATATCATTTTGTATTCAGTATATTTATATTTTGAACTGCTGTAATTTACTGTGGTTCAAAATCGCACATCATAAACATCAGAAAACCTTTTGCTTTTTTCATTTTATGATAAAATGACCAATTGATTGTCACAGTTTTCGTTAGGTGATTTGTCATTTCACTATATTAATGGTGTAACAATTGGTTTATTGGTGTTACTGATGCTTTATGCTTCTGTTTGATTTACTTTTATGTCCACAGGCCATTGAGACATGTGTCGCTGCTGCAGGTTTTAGTGTTGGAGAATTTGCTGCTCTCGTCTTTTCTGGTGCCATGGACTTTGCAGAAGGTAAACATGACATGTTTTCTGTTTTGTACATATACATGAATTAAAACATTGTGAGAGTGATGTTAGTTAAGGTACCATATTGTCTCCTGTTGATCTTCTAGCTCTGTATGCGGTGAAGGTGCGTGCTGAGGCCATGCAGAAAGCATCAGAGCTGGTTCCCAGTGGGATGCTGTCAGTGATTGGTAGACCTCAGGCTCAGTATAAATATGCCTGTCTGCAGGCTAAAGAGCACTGCAGTAGTCTGGGGGTGGAGGACCCAGTGTGCTCTGTGGCCAACTACCTTTTTCCTGACGGCAGGGTCATCGCAGGACACCAGCAGGTATGCAGCATGAAGAACAGATACAAACCCACTGTAGTGACGGGTGGAAAGGCGTTCATGTCTTTGTTACTTTTTTGAAGTAACTGTGTAATAGTGGGTTTAGAGTCTTATATATATATATATAGTCTAGTCTCAGCTGCTATAAAGGCTGTCAGAGCTGCTTTCATCAGAGACGTGTTGTCTTCCCAGGCTCTGGATTTCCTCCAGCAGAACTCCAGACGTCTACAGTTCGTCAGGACCAAACCTCTTCCAGTCAGTGGAGCTTTCCACACTGAACTGATGGCGCTGGCTACTGAACCCCTCAGAGATGTGCTGAGGCAGGTGGAGGTCAGTCAACCACCATATATAACCACCAATCACATAAGAAGCATTTCTATTCTGTAAAACTGTGATTCCAAATGTTTTAAAGCTACAACAGCCTTGATTTCATGTCAACCCTCCTTACTTACTCCTAACCAAACAATACATCCTGTTTTAGCTTAGAATCGCACTATAGATATCAGGAATATTATTATAATGCATCACTTTGTCTGACAGTTTCCTCTTTGGCATCTGTTGACTGCTGCTCTTTTAGCTTCATCACATTATCACAAGTGTTAAAATGGAAGAAATAAGCAATAAATTCTTGAACTGACCCATTAAAAACTGTTACATGTGCAGTTATGCTGCAGCTTTGATTGTCTTCTTAACCCACTGAACTTCAAGCAGTATATGTTTTTTTTTCTCCTGTCACATTTTTCCTCATTGTTGGCTCATTTTTCATTGCATTAGAAAGTCCTGCACCTCTGTGGAAACGGCACATCCAGAGCTAGAAGTACATTTTTAAAAAATGTTTTCTGTACAGTATGACAGTTATATAATCAAAAAAAGGCAAAAGTTGATTTTTTTTTTATTATTTAGTTTACAAAAATCTAAGTGCCCAATACTGCAAAATGTGGTCACTCTACATACCATAGATATTTTACTAGTAGAATTTTTAATTTGTTTTCATACTTTTCTCCTATCAGCCTGCAGTTCAGTCCATTTCAGAAAAAAATGTCCCTGAATTTTAGTCGTGTAACTTTTGGTGGCAGCTGAATCACGAATGGCTTCCCAGTTGTTCCTGGAATCTTTTGTTTTCTACAGAATTTTTAAAGCAAACATTTTATTTTTGGCAATTTTTTAAATGAAACATGTAGAATGAAGTGATTGTTAAATATCACAATTTTATACTAAGATTTACTGGTTGAACCTCACATCACACTTGATTAGTTCAAGGACTGTGAGAAAGTTGAAAATCTGATGGTTGCTTCTGTTTTGTGGGATTTTGACAGGCCTTTCAAACCTGCTACCAAGTTTTCGAGTTCAGAGGGTAATGAGCAACATAGCTTGTAAAAAAGTAGAAATACAGCCATTACTGAATTAGTGAAGTGGCAAAAAAACATTTAGATCATTTTTCTGTGTAAAAGTACCAAACATTTGCTTAAATGTAAGAATCTGACAGGTTTTCTTAATAGAAAACAAACAAAACCTTTGATTTCTGAACTGTTGATCAAATAAAACAAAGTAAATCACCAATTTTAAATAGCTTTTTTTTTTCTCCATAAATATTTTATTATGTTTTTTTTTTCCAAAGTGATACAATTTTCAATTATACTTGTACTTACGAAGCACTTCAGTATCACGTTTTGTACAAATATATAAACAGCATTCTTACTATTTTTTGAAATGATATAGACAAAACAAATAATTGAATAATTGAAGAGGAGAAAAAACCCTTGACAGATTAATACATGGTGAAAAAAACTTTAAAAATGCTCTGAAACAAACGTATTATCAACGTAGCATCATGTACTGTGAAAGAGTAAAATCTACCACTGCTTCTTTATTAACAATGTTGTTCATCCACATTTCTCATTATAATTTGTGACTTCACCAACATCTGTTTTGTTCAGCTGCAGTTCCTGGAAATGTTGCACACCTGGTCTGATCTAGTATTCGCCACCTAACATCTAAACCTCCCTCTTATTCAGGTGCGACGTCCTGAGATCAACGTCTACTCCAACGTGAATGGAAAGCGCTACATGAACGAGAGTCACGTACGCAGGCAGCTGGTGAAGCAGCTGGTGTCGCCTGTGAAATGGGAGCAAACTCTGCACGAGATCTACGAGAGGACGCAGGGACAGAACTTCCCCGACACCTACGAGGTCGGACCCGGAAAGCAGCTGGGCGCCACGCTGCAGAAGTGCAACAGGAAGGCCTTCAAAACATACGCTAATGTGGTCGTCAGCAGTGCGTATGACGATTGATAAAGCAGAGACGTGGACTCAGCGATGAAAACAGATGAGCAATCTCCTGAATGTGCTTCTGAATGCTCTTGTTTATGTGTTATTATGTAATTAAATTAATGTTTTTATAATTAACGAGGCCATCACATTTTGTCATTATGAAGTTTATTCAAGTCACATGAAAAAGCGTTTTCAAATCTGCCACAGAAAGTCCAGCTCCCTTCATTTTATATTAAGCAAAGCTACATATCATTTGTAAAACTCTTGGCCTCTTTAACCATCTGCATTGTATAAAAGACTGCAGGCCAGCAACAGTCCACTCAATGGAAAACATGCTTTTTAATACAACCGTGAACCAACATGTCACTGCTACAATAAACACCCCCCCTCCACCTTGGGCAGCACTGTAAAACTAATTTAAACAATTCTCTCCTACCCAGATACATTTTACTTCTGTTTTCAGTTCTGTTGCCCAAGAGGTTGTTCACAGTCTTCACTGTCAACTTCAATACCGCTCATTAAAATAGTATAAAAAGAAAAAGTCAAAGTAAACGGCAGAAAAAAATCAGTAATAGCAATAATTGTCACTCATTTGCAAACTTTTTTTTTTGTCAAACATATAACGACCGAAAAGAGCTGCTCATGGCCCTTTAGGCTTCCTGTTCCATCCACAGTGCTCCAAGAACGGTCACTGCAGCCACCAGTGCCACAGTCACAAGTCTGGTCCAGCCAGTGCAGGTTACTTGTTTCAGACTGGACACCTGCAAAATGAAACGTGATGAGCCAAAACGTAACATTTTACTACTCTGAAGCAACAATTTATGAAAGCAAAGATGTAAGGAATCATATTTGTGTGTCTCTTGGAGTGTACATTAGGAAATTCTGAACACAGAAAACTATTTTTTGTGTAAACATAAATTATATGGGACAGTGATAGTTAGCAACCATATCTAGGTCCTACATGTCAGGCCTGGTAAACGTTCTCCACATGTATTTATAAGACTCTTCCATACATTGTACATAAGAAAGATGCTTGTTATTTATATACTCTACACAGATCACCTGGTGAGGAAGCTGCTTGTGCCTGAGATTCAACATTACAGTATTAGTTTCATTGACGTGTGATCAAAACTATATACAAAGCTCCAAGGTAGCACCCATTCACTAAAACGAGTCACAGACAACTTCCATCTCATTTACACCTGGTTTTAAAATGTGGTATAGTAATGATGTTCCGCCCACAGGTTCATACAAGTAGTATTAAAATGCATTTGTGTTATCTTGACTGTCCCTGTAATCTGATTCCAGGCTAAAATACTAATTAACTCTCATCCAGATTAATTATTTGTTCAGAAGTAATTTCAGGGTTGGTTTATTATCTATGCTTTAAATTAAAAGCTGACGCCATGATCTGCATTCATTTGATTGGCTGAGTGCTGATCATATGATTGCAGATGGGGTTGTTATGAAGCATTTTACTGCTGTTTGCATCCACATTGTGCACTGTTTCCTCCCTTTTACACTGTTAAAGTGAATAATTAATTTGATTAGAGCAGGGGTGGACAACCCTGGTCCTCGAGGGCCACAATCCATCATCATCAAGCTCTGCAGAAGCCTGATGACGATCCTGATAATTTGAATCAGGTGTGTTAGAAGAGGGAAGCACCTAAAACATGCAGGATAGTGGCCCTCGAGGACCAGGATTGTCCACCCCTGGATTAGAGTTTTAAATTCTAAATTAGAAAGTAGGATTAAATGCATTAACATATTTCCACAAGGTGTCACTCACAGGGGTTAGTGTTAACATGACACATTACCGTTTGATGTTCTGGTTCTTTTAAGTCATAATCTTTAAATTCAGTTTATATATTTTATATTTTGTCATGTGTATAAGGACAGATTTCTCATCTAAAATCACAGGTTAATCATCCATTCATTGTGTCTCCATTAAAGTGAGACATTTGTATTTAAAAAAAAGTTAAAATGGATTCACCCTAAAATGTTTTGGTCAAAATCCAGTCAGCATTCAGTATGTCTGCACTTTTGCAGCAGGTTCAAGATTTAGGGCTTGTAGATGAATTTTAAATGACCAAACCAAAAATACTATGTATGGAGAACAAGGCTCTGATCACGATGTCAATTTGCTAGCCAATCCCAATGCATATTACTTGTATTTACACCTCGCATAAACATTTTCCTCTGTTCAGATAAATTGTACTAATACAGAGCCTATGTTAATATCAGGTGTAAATGGGATAGTGATGTTCTGTATACCATACACCATGATGGCATAAAAATGAATCTGGAGTGACACAAATGCTGCTGAAATATGTAACTAAGACGACTGAAGCTTAGTTAAAGACACAAACATAACACCACAGAGATAGATGAGAGAGTTACCCAGGCTGTAAAAGCCTCCGCTCTGAGGATCCCCTGCCCAGGAGCGGTGCTCGCTATCCAGGCCTTCACTGCAGCAGACAGACCCTGGAAGCCCCAGAACTGACTGTGGATGTCCCTGAAAGGCATAACAACAGATTAAAGCCACTCACACAAAGATATGACAAGTGAAATAAATCAAAAGGGCCTTTTTATACCGATAGATGTTCCGTGTCAGAGCCTGGGCAGGTCTCAGCAGGTGTAGAGGAGTCAGTCGCATGTTGGGCAGCCTGCTGGTCCACTCCCGGTCCAGCTGGTCTCCGATTACAGCCAACTGGTGGCCGACAGCCCGAGCAGCTCGGTCTCTGATCCTGAAGCAGGAACAAGCAGGGATTTTGTTCAGTTATAAGATTTAAGATGGTTCTTCTGTTGGTTTTGTCACATTGTAGAAGAAAAAGAAGCTAGATGATGAATATTTTGGTCTATTTTTTAAAAGACATAAATGCATCATAGATGTAGGAGATTTGCCCAACAGACACTTCTTTTGGATAGTGTTTGTTTTTGGTACAGCTGACCCCACATGGTGTGTTTGTTTAAGGTGTAGGACCTCTACTGTACCTGAGGTTCTCGTCAAACAGGCTACCAGCGTCCCCCTCACCAGGTCCAGCCTGGAGGGACACGACGCGACTCGGCTGTCTTGTTTGTTCCACCATCGTGTTTTCTGAGGAGAGAGCCGCCATCATGCAAATACATCATGTTAGTACACATGAAAACAAAGACGTGCAGGACAGATAAAGGCTCTGTGGCATAAAGGTGTTTGTGTTGTATCTTTGCTTGACTCTCAACGTTCATAAACAGGTTGTGTAAATACTGGGTCATGTGACCAGGATAGGTGGCGGCTGTGTAACCGGGCAGAGGATGCTGGTTGAAAAAAACAGGCCCTTCTAGGTTTGAAGAGATGACATCATGTGTTGGATAAGGTCCAACGGTTGTAGTCTATTGTCTAATGTACACTGCAGCTGAGGTGAATTTCAGTTCCCTAATGTTTAGGTCTGGTTTACGCAGCAAACTGTACATCTGCTCTGTCTTTATCACTCCGTCAGACGAGTTATTTTCTGTTTTGCCCCAACAATCAGGCTGAAACTGGTTTGTAACCTCCAACTGTACGTGCACCTGTCCTGAGATCAGTTCCTGTTGTACCTGCACTCATGTGCCTTAATGCAAATGCTCCATTTCCATAACTCAAATCCCCCAAACTGCCTCTTTATCCTCACCAAGAACAAAAAACAACAACACTGACCTTAAAGAATCTTTCCTAAAAGGTTTAAATATTTGTTTGTTCACAAATCTTTATAAATCTACTAATAATATGTCCCCGTATTTATCTGTGTGGAATTAACTTTACAGTATTTATAACATTTTGATGACAAAATACCATCAAATGACCCCCTTGAATGTGGGAACCTCACCAGCATAATAACCATTATCCCCAGAGGACAGCTTTTAAACATGAATCATCTAGTGGAGAATAATGGTTTGCCATATTGTCATAACAAAGAGATGAAGTCATCCCTTTCACCCAAAGCAAACAAAGGTCGTTTTGAAGATCACACATATTATATTAAACCTTGAAGATATAAATTAATTTAACAGTAAATACATTTCCAACATCACTAGTATCATAATTGGAAAGAATCATGTTAGATATTAATCGAGTATAAATGCTCCTATCCTGACAGTAAACAGGTGCACAACAACAAAAATATAAGTATAAATACCTTTTGTGTAGATTAAAGTGGACGCCGCCCTGTGATAAATGGAAATACATGATAATATACATTATAATTAACATCAATTAGAATTGCTTAAATTATAAAAATTCGTTAGATGTTTTCCTGTACTTACAGCAGCGTCCTTTAATCTCGGTGCTCTCAGGTAACTGCCGGAGATATGACTGGCCACGCCTTTACCTGCTGCTGCCCTTAGCGCCCAGCAGGGGGCGACGGAGGCAGTAGGAGAATGGGACATGGCTCTGACATTATTAACCATTAAGCTATCATAGTAATAATAATAATAATAATAATTAGTTGCCGTAGTAGTAGTACCCTGTGCTTATTATTATTGTTATTATTTTTAATAATAATTTTGTTTTAAATTGTATTGTTATTAATTAATTTATTACATTTTGTTATTTAAGTTTTTTGGGGGGTTTTTTTACAAATAATTTTTACTTGGATTTATTATAAATCATTGGTTTTACTATGCTTGTGGCACTCTTCTGCGTGGTTCCAAACAGTTAAATATTTTTAAATTTTTTTGTTAATTTTTTAGAATTATTATTACAAGGTACACTACAAGTACTTCACTCATTTGTGCAATATAGTAATACCACAATAGTTTTGCTTCTGTTCCTACAAATCAATTCAGAAT
>OMNN01097383.1:20512-33779 GCA_900302755.1 Chromis chromis
CAGATCAATTCAGAATTTCTCTCCCCCCTACTCTTTTAATTTATTATTGATAAACCTTTGTAGTTCATCTTTAATAATAGCTATGTTTAGTCCAGAAGGTGTGTAATATCTTACTTAAATGTGTTACAAACAGTAATAAATTGTGACAACGTTATCAAAACCTTTTTTACATTGCTAAGTTAATAAAACATTTTTAAAACCTGAGATATCATCACAACATATTTTTTAATTGATCACCCAAATACCATTTGCAATAATATGAACCTTGTTTTCAAGGCATGACTTATAATTACTACTATTGTTGATATAATATGATATAATATAATATAATATAATTATCTTTCAACAGTATATATTAGTATTTTTTAATCTATTCTTTTCTTCTCTATGTATTTATCCCTTCTTCCTATGTGTCTAATGTAGTCCGGTCGCCCCCTGCTGGTCGCTGTGGTCATGACACCCTGCAGTGACATCACTGCGTCCTCCGTTGCTAGGTTATCCTCCCGGAAGGACCAAGCCCGCAACGACATCTTTTAGCATTTTTAAGACTTTTCATGTTCAAATAATTTCTTTAATATATAATTTATTTTAATGTCTGCCGGTTTATGTTATTACATGTTACTAACAGAGGCTCTACTGTGAGTGGTAGCTTCACCAGTGGGCGTTTTCTTCGCTGTCCAGCATCACGACGACCGGAGCAGTAAATATAGCTCGTTAGCTATCAAACAGCTAGCATGGAGGCAGCTGTTAGCCGTTAGCTGCTGCTAATTCTGCTGGCGATGACAAACTGTGTCTTTGTGAGTTTAGTCGCTAACGGCAGTGTGATGAGATTGCACCAGTGACTGGGTGATGTCCGCCCAACCTCTGCAGCAGTCCGGGGAGGATCCAGCAGCCTGCTAACTGAGCCAGCCCGACTAGCTGATGCTGATGACTGGCTGTTTCCTGACATTGATTTGCAGGTAGCTGACTAGGTAGAAACCGCAGGGACAATGCTAAAGGCACTGGTGCAAAGTAACAGCATGCATTTGTGAGAAATACCTGCCTGTGCAATGCTTGTTTATGTGCTTTTAATATGTGCTTACCTGTTGTTTTGTGCTAGTGGGAGGCACCATGGCCGGTAAGGTGAAGTGGGTGACTGATATTGAGAAATCAGTGCTCATCAACAACTTTGAGAAAAGAGAATGGATTCAAGTTACAGAGAGCGAGGACTGGAATTTCTACTGGTAGGCTTTCTATCTACATTACACCAGCACCTTTAGTATTTGGACACTGTTTAATGCAAATCCCACATAAATAAATAGATCATAAATATGTAATATATCATATATAGGCAGTGGTGATAGAAGATATTTGCAGGTGAAGGTCATGCACTGAAAATTCTACTTGCAAATAAGCAAAATGCACATAAAGTATCAAAAGTACAAGTGCTCCTTCTGCAGGAGAATAACCCCAGTGACTTATATATATTATACATGACTATATTTGGTTGTTGAGAGGTGATGTGCCAGCTTTACCTCAACTTGTTTAATCAGTTAGTCAACTATTAAATCAGTTGCCAGCTAATTTGCGATTTTAGGATTTTTTGAAAGAATAAAAACTATAAGTCCTCTGATTCCAGCTTATCAATTCGAATATCTTCCCCTTACTTTCCTGCTTTATAACAGTAATATGAACATCTTTGGGTTGTGGACAAATTAAGATATTTTTAGGACTTTGAAAAACACTAATCGACATTTTTCACCATTTTATAGACCAAAGAATTAATTAATTAATCCAGAAAATAAAGGACAGATTAATTGGCAATGGAAAAAATTGTTAATTATAGTCCTACTGCTTTCTACAGGACACAGTTATGTAGTTTCCCAACTTGGGCCCCTTTAAAAGTAAATGGTCTTGAGTACCTAACTCCCATAATTAAGTACAGTAGTTAAGTAAGGTTATGGGGTTACTTTCCCCCACTGCAATCAGGTGCTTATTGAGCCTAGAAATGTCAAATAATGTATTAATAAGTGTATTTCTGTAATCACCAAGCTTATGATTTAGCCCTGGACTCCTAAGACCACCATAATGCAGGTGTATTTGTGCCCACATGTAGGATGAGCATCCAGACCATCAGGAATGTGTTCAGCGTGGATACGGGTTACCGCCTGTCAGACGAACAGATGGTTAATCACTTCCCCAACCACTACGAGCTGACCAGGAAGGACCTCATGATCAAGAACATCAAACGCTACCGCAAGGAGCTGGAGAAGGAAAGCAGTCCGCTAGCAGAGAAGGACGAGAATGGAAAATACATTTATCTGGGTACGCATTGTAACACTGAGAGGAGAGATGAGTGTGGAGATGCATACATAAACTACATTCTGTTTATTTCCCCCTCACACAGCGTAAAGACGCATGCTATTTTAAGTGAGAAATCTGATTATGTTTGCACTCTGTACAGATTTTGTCCCGGTGACATTCATGCTCCCCGCTGATTACAATCTGTTTGTGGAGGAGTTTCGTAAGAATCCATCCAGCACCTGGATCATGAAGCCCTGCGGGAAGGCTCAGGGCAAAGGCATCTTCCTCATTAACAAACTGTCTCAGATTAAAAAGTGGTCGAGAGACAGCCGCACCTCGACGTGAGTTAACAAAGTCACAGATGCAGCCAGAGGAGCTTGAACTGACTAGATAGTAAACCTGACTCAGTAGCCCCTCTTGTCTGTCTGTAAACTAAAACCCCGTTCTCAGTGGATTATTCTTTATAAAGAGGGAGTGAAGTGTTTGAATATAAATGCACATGAAAACCTGTAAAATGTACTGTTTGTTTCTGTGATTGTAGCTGCAAAACATCAGATTGGTGCTGATGCTTGGCTGTTTTTTGCCCTCAGGTTTGTAGCAGCATCTAGTGGTAAAGAGGCTTATGTCATCTCCCTATACATTGACAATCCTCTGCTGATAGGAGGGAAGAAGTTTGACCTGCGTCTCTACGTTCTGGTGACCACTTATCGGCCCCTGAAATGCTATATGTAAGCCCAGAATACGTTTTACGGCGCTTAATAATATTAAATAATAGCTACATATTAGGAGATTAGCAGGGTTATCATGGAATCTGACTGTAGTTGAACAAATACCTTGTTATTCTTTTAGGAAAGGCCTTGGTATTCAACTGATAATAGTAATGTGTTAGAATATTATAGTAATCTTTTTCACGTCAAGTGCAACTCTTATTACTTATATTTATAATAGTAAAGAATTAATTTATTGATCCTTCTCTCTGGTGTTTGACTCTCAGGTACAAGCTGGGCTTCTGTAGGTTCTGCACAGTGAAGTACACACCCAGCACCAGTGAACTGGACAACATGTTTGTTCACCTCACTAATGTGGCCATCCAGAAACACGGGGTAAGTCTGTGTCATGTCTGGAAGGGTTCACAGGAAAATTCATGTTGTAATTAAAAAGACATAAACTTTGTTGTTAGCAACACTGGAACTTCTATTTCTGCAGCTCAGTAGCTGTCAGACCCTCCCTAACTGTAACTGGTAAATGTAATTTCTAAAGGCTTTCTGTTCAAAATGTGAAGCCTCAAGCCACATCCAGACCTTAAAAGACATTATTCAGATGTTTTCTGGGCTGAGTAATACTCACATGTGTAAAATCAGTGAAGTGCACATTTAATTTGAAGGGGCAGAATATATTTATCAAGTGTTCTGTTGACTAACCTTACAGTTCTACCAAATGATAAAACTTCATCAGACTACACCCACAGACTTTTACTGGATCATTTCAAACAATGATCTTAAAGGTGATATGTGTATGTTTTTGTAAAATGAATTGATACCAAAAAAATCCAGTTCTACTTAGACTGTGTGTGTTTTTAATGCAGGACGACTACAACCACGTCCACGGAGGCAAGTGGACCGTCAGTAACCTCCGTTTGTACCTGGAGAGCACCAGAGGAAAGGAGGTGACCAGCCGATTGTTTGACCAGATCCACTGGATCGTGGTGCAGTCGCTAAAGGCCGTAGCTGTAAGTGGATGTGACGATGAAGTCTTTTACTCTAAAATCACGTTTACAGATATGTGACAGTTACTCTGTACATGCATACATTTTTGACCAAGTTACGGCACTTGTGTCTGATATGTTGATATATATGCCACCAGAAAACATTCTTTATAACCATCCCTGTTGTACATATGATGTGTATTCCTGTATTGGTCAACTGATTAACATAGCTACTGTGCTCATTCAGCTACAGCCATGTAACAGCAATAACTGATGAGCTACAGCTACATAGCATACTTAAGTTGAACATGTCACTCCAGTTAGAAAAAAAACTTTGTTTGAGCAGGTGTTGTGGACCTTCGATAGCTCAGTTGGTAGAGCGGAGGACTGTAGTGGAGATATCAGACATCCTTAGGTCGCTGGTTCAAATCCGGCTCGAAGGAGTGACATTTTTAAGAAGCCGTAGTCCATGAAAACATTCTGTATAACCATTCCTGTGTTAGTTAACAGATTAATATAGTTACTGTGCTTATTTGGCAACAGTCATGTTAGAACAATACCTAATGAGCTACACTTACACTGGATACACTCTGTCTTTGTTTTTATCAGGCAAGTTGTGGTTGAACATGTCACTCCAGTTAGAAAAAACACTGTGTTTGACCCACTGTTGTCAACCTTCGATAGCTCAGTTGGTAGAGCGGAGGACTGTAGTGGTTTCCCTTGGCAATCCTTAGATCGCTGGTTCAAATCCGGCTCGAAGGAGGGGCTTTTTAGGAACTAGGAGCCATATTCCACAGAGAAATAGAATGTATAACCATCCCTGTTGTATATAGGACGTGTATTCCTGTGTTAGTTGCCTGATAAACCTAGCTACAGGTTGAATATGTTTGTTTTTGCAGCTTTTAACCACATGGTATACACTGAATACACTGTGTCTTAACTTTTATCAGTTAAATTGTTGTGGATGAACATATTACTTCAGTCAAAAAAAATTATGTGTTTACGTCACTATTATCCTCAGTCGCAAAAAACAATGTGTTTGACTGTCTGTCATCACCCTTCGATAGCTCAGTTGGTAGAGCGGAGGGCTGTAGTGGTTTCCCTTAGCAATCCTTAGGTCGCTGGTTCAAATCCGGCTCGAAGGAGTGGCTTTTTAAGAACTAGAAGCTGTACTCCAGATGAAAACATTCTGTGTAACCATCCTTGTTGTACATATGACGTCAATTCCCATGTTTGTCACCTGATAAACAAAGCTTCTGCGCTTATTCACCTACAGGTTACATATGTAGATTTTTACAGCCTAAACCACAGGATATGATATAAGCTGTTTAAAATTGTTTAGGTTGAACATATCACTCCAGTCCCCAAAAAAAAGTGTTACACTTGCTGTTGTCACCCTTCGATAGCTCAGTTGGTAGAGCGGAGGACTGTAGTGGTTTACCTTAGTAATCCTTAGGTCGCTGGTTCAAATCCGGCTCGAAGGAGTGATGTTTTAAGAACTAGGAAACATTCTGTATAACCATCCCTGATGTGTATTCCTGTGTTAGGCAACAGATTAACATAGTTACTGTGCTTATTCAGCTACAGTCATGTTAGAACAATACCTAATGAGTTACATCTACACTGGAAACACTCTGTCTTTGTTTTTATCAGTAAAAATGTTTAGGTTGAACATATCACTCCAGTCCGGAAAAAAAAAAGTGTTTGAACAGGAGTTGTGGAACTTCGATAGTTCAGTAGGTAGAGCGGAGGACTGTAGTGGAGATATCAGACATCCTTAGGTCGCTGGTTCAAATCCGGCTCGAAGGAGTGACGGTTTAAGAACTAGAAGCCGTACATCACTCACCTGATAAACATAGTTACTGTGGTCATTAGGTGAGCTACAGCTGCGCGGCATACACTCCAGTCAGAAAAAACAATGTGTTTGCGCATCTGTTGTCAACCTTCGATAGCTCAGTTGGTAGAGCGGAGGACTGTAGTGGTTTCCCTTGGCAATCCTTAGGTCGCTGGTTCAAATCCGGCTCGAAGGAGTGGCATTTTAAGAACTACAAGCCATATTCCACAGAGAAATATAATGTATTACCATCCCTGTTGTATATAGGATGTGTATTACTGTGTTAGTCGCCTGATAAACCTAGCTACAGTGCTTATTGGGCTACAGGTTGAATATGTTTGTTTTTGCAGCTTTTAACCACATGGTATGATATATGTTGTTTTACAACAATGACTGATGAGCGACAGCTACACTGAATACACTGTGTCCTAACTTTTATCAGTTAAATTGTTGAGGTTGAACATATTACTTCAAACAAATAACAGGGTTATGTCACTATTATCTCCAGTCCCAAAAAAAACTGTGTTTGAACAGGTGTTGTGGACCTTCGATAGCTCAGTTGGTAGAGCGGAGGACTGTAGTGGAGATATCAGACATCCTTAGGTCGCTGGTTCAAATCCGGCTCGAAGGAGTGACATTTTTAAGACTTAGAAGCCGTACTCCATGAAAACATTCTGTATAACCATTCCTGTGTTAGTTAACTGATTAATATAGTTACTGTGCTTATTCGGCAACAGTCATGTTAGAACAATACCTAATGAGCTACACTTACACTGGATACACTCTGTCTTTGTTTTTATCAGGCAAGTTGTGGTTGAACATGTCACTCCAGTTAGAAAAAACACTGTGTTTGACCCACTGTTGTCAACCTTCGATAGCTCAGTTGGTAGAGCGGAGGACTGTAGTGGTTTCCCTTGGCAATCCTTAGGTCGCTGGTTCAAATCCGGCTCGAAGGAGTGACGTTTTAAGAACTAAAAGCTGTACTCTACATTTAAACATCCCCGTTGTATACATGCATTCCTGTGTTAGTCAACTAATTAACATAGCTACTGTGCTCATTCGGCTACACACATGTTAGAACAATCACTGATGAGCTACAGCTACATAACAGAAAAACTAAATTTTTGACCAGACTGTGGCACTTATATCTGATATGTTCTGTATCATGAATGTTAATTTAACCTCAGCTTTTCATCAATGTCCTGTGATCTCCACATTTTCAGCTCTTCATTAACCAAGAAAAACAGCTGTTTTCAGCTTTCTGACAGCACATTTCTTGAACCATAAAGGAACATTCAATCTTGCACTGTGGCGTCAAAATAAGCCCTTCAAATGCACATATTCACTCACTCACACATGTGATCATAAGACTTTGTAGTCTCTTCACTTACATGTGAAGTATTAAGATGTTTTACGTAGAGCTGCAGTAACTTTTTGGCCACCTGGGGGAACATAACACTAACTTAGTGTGTAATTACCTTTCAATATGGTGAACTTGTTAGGAAGCCGTCTCCTGCTTACACATCTGGCAGATCCAGAGAAACACACATTTGGAGTCATGTTCATGACTGTTTGACTGCTAAATGCTTCTACTCTCCAACAGTTACAGACAGTCAGATAGTCTCTGATCATTTGATGCTGTGCAGGTAGTCACAGTGGGTTTTCAGAGCCTGCTGCAAACTGATGAGGTGAGAGTGAACCTGAACAGTGATGCTGAGGGAAGCTGCTGATTTAGTTGATGAATCTCTGTGGGTTTATCACTATCTGTGACCGTTTCACAATGTCATATTGTTTTCACATTGACATTTATACATTGGTGTTTTCTGTAATGTATATCATATTATATACAAGAGCAATATTAAGTGTCAAAAGTATGCAGGATCACCTGCTTTCACAATCAAATTTAATATTTATAGCATTATTGCTGACCTGTTAACATAAAAGCAGCATTATTTAATATGATCACTAGTCACTACTTTATATACTTGTGGGTATTTTAATCCATCTTGTTTTCGAAACTGATCTTTTGGAGTATTTTGAATGAAAGTTTCAATTTGACAAAGTACCTGCCAACTACAGCCATCAAAGTAAGAGCCTTCGGTCATTTCCGCAGGCTAGCACTTGCACATCTGTCAAAGCACCTGGATTTCTTCTTTTGTTTTTTAGCACAGCAGTACACTCAACCTAATGCACACTTCCCTTTTCTACTAAGTGATCTGAATCACTTCCCCTCCAAACCCAGGCTACTTTGTGTGCTAATAGTTATGACCAGAGTTATTTTGACTCTTATTATTTGCTAACATCCTTCCCTGGTGAATCATTCGGTGTTGCATTAAGAAGTTCCCAATCACTCTCCGGTCAGTTCCTCTTCCTGATTCAGTCTCTGCTTCTTTTTTTTCTCACAGCCTGTGATGAACAATGACAAGCACTGTTTTGAGTGTTACGGGTATGACATCATTATTGATGACAAGCTGAAGCCATGGCTTATTGAGGTAAGTTATTTACCAGAAGTTATCGCACACCTACAAACTTACATATAGAGACTTTAAACTTGCTTAAAATTCACTTTTGCTGTAAAAGAAAACTTCCTGTTCTTTGCCTTGCATACACATTGTACCAAGTCCAAGGATACATGCTTGCACAGTGACGCTACATTCCTTTCCTTTGATTGTTGAGCAGCTTTAAATGCCCCTGAGCTACGTTCAGTTGTGTGCCTCTCTGTATTCAAATATGTGCTGAAGGTGGTTCTTTCAGTGCAGCTGACTAATGCTGCTAAAAATACGGAAGGAACTGAGCATGTACCAAGCATGTTGGTGTTTTGTTGTCACTGTTTCATGCTTTTTTTTGTTTTAACATTCTGAATAGTCCACTTGTAACGAGACTGTCATATTTTACTGCACTCATTTTGACAGCTGCACAATGTGCTGCTAGGTTTCCAGGCTAGGTCTGAACTATTTCTGCTCACAGACACCGATCTGATCTATTTTGGGCGATATAAAGTTGGTTGTGGGGCTTAAACGCTCCTCAGTGAGGAACGTGTGCCACAAACCTACTCAGTATCAATGTCTTTTGTTCATTAATCGTGCAGCTTCCTCTGTTCTGTTGTGGGATTACAGTATGGAGATTCATTAACAGCTAATGCATATAAATAGCTAAGAAGCTAAAGTAAGTCTTGATGTTTGTATCATCTACACATGGAAGAAAGTGTGTTGATATCAGAGTAACTACTTCATCTCTCTCAGGGCGCCCATAAAAGTTTTCCAGAGTGTATCTAATGTTCTTTTTTGAATCTATGTTAAAGCACATTAGCATTTCCTGCCCGATAAAAGCTTCTATGTAGGTACAGGAAATTAAACAAAATGCCTGTTTGGATACTTCACTGCATTTGTTGTGAACCTTTTTATTGTTTACTGCAAACCCAGTCTCCATTTATATCGCTGCTAAACACCCTCCTCCTCCTCAAATGCTAATGTCTTCATTGTCTGTGTGATCCTTAGGTCAATGCCTCTCCCTCGCTGACCTCCAGCACAGCCAACGACCGCATCCTCAAGTACAACCTCATCAACGACACCCTCAACATCGTCACGCCCAACGGGGACATCCCAGACTGCCGCTGGAATCGCAGCCCTCCCCGAGAGGCCCTGGGCAACTATCAAGTCCTGTGAGTCACATTTAAAATCACATTCAGACACAGTCATGGATGCAAGCAGAGCCACACAGGAGCTAAAAATAGGTGTCAAGAGTTTAGGTTTGCCCTGTGCGGCTGTGTTGGTGTCTGCTTTCAAGCCCTTCGATAGCTCAGTTGGTAGAGCGGAGGACTGTAGTGGAGATATCAGGCATCCTTAGGTCGCTGGTTCAAATCCGGCTCGAAGGAGTGGCATTTTAAGAACTACAAGCCATGGTCCACAGGGACACAGTCTGTATAACCATCCTTGTTCTATATATGATGTGTGTTCCTTTTAGTCAACTGATTAACATAGCCACTGTCCCTGTTTGGCTACTGATAAACATAGTTACCGTGCTGATTCAGCTACAGGATGAATATGTAGATCTTTGCAGTGTAAACTGCAAATGATATGTTGTTTTACAGCAATAACTGATGAGCTACAGCTATGCGGCATACACTGTGTCATAGTTTTTTATCAGTAAAACTGTTGTGGATGAACATATCACTCCAGTCAGAAAAAATAATGTGTTTGAGCAGCTGTCATCACCCTTCGATAGCTCAGTTGGTAGAGCGGAGGACTGTAGTGGCGATATCAGACATCCTTAGGTCGCTGGTTCAAATCCGGCTCGAAGGAGTGGAATTTTAAGAACTAGAAGCTGTACTCCACATGAAAACATTCTGTATAACCATTCCTGTGTTAGTCAACTGATAAACAAAGCTACTGTACTTATTCAGCTACAGGTTACATATGTAGGTTTTTGCAGCCTAGACCACAGGATATGATACATGTAGTTTAAAATGGTTCAGGTTGAACATATTACTCCAGTTCTAAAAAGAAACATGTTTGAAGCAGGTGTTATCACCCTTCGATAGCTCAGTTGGTAGAGCGGAGGACTGTAGTGGTTTCCCTTGGCAATCCTTAGGTCGCTGGTTCAAATCCGGCTCGAAGGAGTGACTTTTTAGGAACTAAAAGCTGTAGTCTACATGAAAACATTCTCTATAACCATCCTTGTTGAATGCAAGACGTACATTCCGATGTTAGTCACCTGATAAACATAGTTACTGTGCTGATGAGTCTACAGTCATGTTACAACAATACCTGATGAGCTTCTGCATACACTATGTCTTTGTTTTTATCAGTAAAAGGTTAAACATATTTCTCCATTCTGTATATTGTATAACCATCCTTGTTGGATATAGGATATGTACAGCACACTACAGGAGTTTTAAAAGCCACACACCAAACAGATTTTTAAATCTGGTTGTATCACACACACATAAAGAGAAACTTAACAGATACTCTATCTTCTCTCTAATCTCCGACAAGCTCACGCTACAAGTTTGTCCAGTTGCCTTTGACTTTGTACAGGTTTTGAAATGAGGGACAACCAGTGAAACGCTGTACTTCTAAAAGGTGTTTACTGTGTGTGAACTTTAAACACTTCTCATCTCACCAGTGAAAGTTTTTACTTCGTAACTGTTTTTGAACTGATTTACTACACAACTAAATCATGTTCATGGGTCGTCGACGTGGACACTGGGGACCCTCAGATTTTTGCATGTTTAACAGTTGCCTCACCCTTCGATAGCTCAGTTGGTAGAGCGGAGGACTGTAGAGGGAATATCAGGCATCCTTAGGTCGCTGGTTCAAATCCGGCTCGAAGGAGAGACTTTTAAATGGATGGAGGAGCGAAAAACAGTGTTAACTATACAAAAAATTTATAACTCATTTACATACAGGAGATTGCATATGGTAAAACAACTCACAGCTCTCTCTGCCTTCCAGTCACTGTTCAGAAGAACTGTAAACACTTTTCATTTCACCAGTGACTGGCTTTACTTGTACACTATGTTGTTACTAATTAACTACACATTAATAACTAAATTGTGTTCTTTTGAGTTTGTAATTAAAATTACATAAATTAAACTAAATTTAAGATTGAACAGATAACATTTTATAAGGGGAGTGGTGTTTTGTCACATTAAACAGTAAACTTGTACAAAAATGTCTTGCAGAGATCTCTAACTCATCAACTTCATAGACAAGACTAAATCTGTTACAACAACTTATGAGCTTATCGATATTCTTTTGTAAATTAATTTAGAATTCAGAGTCGACTGATTTTGTTGGGAGTGGTGGTTTGCTGCGTTGGAACAGTAAACAGTATATTGCAAATGTCGTAGGTAAACATAGCGCTATTAGTGATGTACATGCACTTGTAAATTAAATTAAATTCCAGATTGAAGGTATAACTTTTCAGAGGGACTTAGTGGCGTGTAGCGTTAAACAGTAAATGCATTGTACTGCAAATACAGCTAGTAAACAACTACTAGTGAGCAGGGAAAGATTTATATTTTACAGCTGTGTTGTAACTTATTAATTACACTTAGTAAGAAGTTAGTTTTTTTCCACAAAGTTTACTTGTAAAGTTACAAAGAGCCAGAAGATCCATAACTCATTCACTACATAGAAAAGAGTTCATCTGTTAAAACAAGCTGTTCTTCCAAAGGTTCGCACACTTCTGCTTACACTCTTATCTAAACAGTCTTTCGTTATCTCTGGTCAGCAAACAAATGTTACCTAGAGAGTTAAAAATTAAGAAAACACTCTCTTTGTACTCCCTCATGTGATGATATTATTTGTCAAGTCACAACATGAAGTCATGAACAGCTTGTAAGTAAACCCGGTAAATATAAGCCTGCTAGTTACTGAGGGCTGTTTATCTCCCTTCGATAGCTCAGTTGGTAGAGCGGAGGACTGTAGTGGTTTCCCTTAGCAATCCTTAGGTCGCTGGTTCAAATCCGGCTCGAAGGAGTGACTTTTTAAGAACTAGCAAACATTCTGTATAACCATCCCTGTTGTGTATAGGACGTATATTCCTGTGTTAGTCCTGATTAACATAGCTACTGTGCTAATTCGGCTACAGTCAGTAGTGTTAGAACAATACCTGATGAGCTACAGCTACACTGGATACACTCTGTCTGTGTTTTTATTAGTAAAATTGTTGTGGATGAACATATGACTCCAGTCTGAAGAACAATTGTGTTTGAATGGCTGTTGTCTTCCTTCGATAGCTCAGTTGGTAGAGCGGAGGACTGTAGTGGAACTGCCAGGCATCCTTAGGTCGCTGGTTCAAATCCGGCTCGAAGGAGTGAGTTTTAAATCACTACAGAGTGTTGAATACATAGAACTGGGATATTAACTCACTAACTACATAGGAAAAAAGTGAATCTCCTAAAACAGCCTTAAATTATCTCTACTCAGCCAACAGATGCTACCTAAAGAAACATCTGTTACATGAGTAATTAAAAATTTCTTCTCTCATAAAATATTAGTAAAGAAAACTTTGTACTTTCTTACTTTTAGCTTGCTTAATGTTTGGTAGAAGTTAACTCTGACACTTTCCCAATGCTGTTTGGTTTCAGTTTTTGTGCTGATTATGTGTTGTATGTAATGCAACTCCATGTGGTTCTAGTGTTGTTCAACTGTCACAGTTCAGAGGGAAAAAAAAAGTCACTCCTTCGAGCCGGATTTGAACCAGCGACCTAAGGATGCCTGGTATCTCCACTACAGTCCTCCGCTCTACCAACTGAGCTATCGAAGGGCTGCTGCAACAGGCTTTCACGCAGCTAATCCCGACCACAATAGAATGGCTAACGTGGGCTTGTTTACATAACAGAGGCAGCAGGAATCCCCTCACTTCACCACATGCCTCTCTGTCCTCAGGTATGACGAGGAGCAGGCGCAGAGCGAGAACGCCGAGCGCGACCTGCGGAG
>OMNN01097384.1:0-15186 GCA_900302755.1 Chromis chromis
CATATTCATATGCGCAACTAATAGTCCAAGCTATCACCATGGCGCCAGATAAACAGCTAACACTGAATGGAATATACACCCACATTACCAAGAACTATCCCTACTACAGAACAGCTGATAAAGGCTGGCAGGTCAGTGTCTTCACTATTTACTAAAGCTGTTTATGTGTCTGTGGTTAAATGATAATGCAGACTTTGTTTGGTTACTCTCTCTTTCTTTTTGTGATTTTTTAGATATTATTGATTACATGGGACCTTTTAAACTTATGAACACCCAGACTTTCCCTCCCCACCACCTCCACCTAAGCGACACACTTCTGGCGGCCTGCTGACAGGCTTGTCGTCAGGGTGCGTGCAGAGGTTGGTGCGGGGTCCCTGTCTGGTGATACCGGGTCCAGGCCAGCCTCTCTGAACCTTAACCTCAGTATGATGTTGTTCAGAAATGGGCTTCATGTTTTCGGGAACAAGTCTTGGCACCCTGAGAGTCCAGAGTTTTTCCTGCACAGTGGAAATGTTTTTGTTTCATTTACTCAAGGATAGTAGACCGTTTGTCAAACAGTTAGAAATAACAGGGAAATGCAAAAAAAAAAAAAAGGTTAAATAAGGAAACACAGATTGCCTTGACCAAACCTGGACCAATCATGTTTACTGTTGTGCGTAGTCAGACCTCAAAAGCTGATTCAAAGTGGGTAAAGACTGAAGCGGAGTATAAATTCAACTTATTCATACCCTGCTATACTGTGCATGCTCGGTTTAGTTACTCTCCCACTTAGGACAGCGGTTCTTTATAAGTCTACAAACTGTAAATGCAAAATGGTGATTTTATGTAGGGCTGCGATAGTATCATTGTCAACCAACACAAAATAATCAACAGCCACTGTTTTCATTAATTATTTCAGTTCAGTCATCAAGTGTTTGCTGCTTCCAGCTTCTCTAAGATTTTTCCTGCTTTCATATCACTGAATTGAACACCTTTGGGATTTGGATGAATTTGAGGAGGACACTGTGGGCTCTAAGAAATGAGGGCAGGTAGTTTTCATTTATGTGAACTGAGAAAAAGCCATGCCAACTGAACACTGCAGACTAGAGTGTGTGCTAACAGTCCCCACCAGAGTGACATGTAAAAGGGTTCAACATGGGTCAGACGTGTGATGGGTGGAGGAGGATCAGGATGTCAGTAACTAGAGTTTGGCTCAGTGTCTGCTTGTTCTAATGCTGGGGGACTAAGCTGTGTCCCCAACTACCTACTACAATCAGACTTGTATTATGTAGGCTGTTTGCCAGGAATGTGAACCCAGAAAATCCGGGGTGCCATGCTGTACATTTTTAACATTAAACTTTGGGATACTCAGCATTTGTGGGATCATAGTAGGGCTATATAAGGTGGCAAAAGACCAATGTAGTGTGTTAATTTAGTCGTGTTTTATACTGACATTGTAGTTTGTGGTTATGTTGTACTTATCATATCATATTCTATCCTCTTCCTCATGTATGTAAAATGGAGGGGACAAAAGAAAATAGAAATACAATTCAATCCAGTACAGCACCACCTTTGACTATGACCTCACTAATCCATTTTTTAATTGAACTTACACTTTTTCAAGAGCATCAGCAAAAACTGCACATTATAAACTTCCAGGGATGACAGGTAATGGTGTGTTTTGTCCCCTTGTTGTCTGTCGGTTATCGCATGCAAGCAAGGTTTGCCTTTTTTTTTTTAAAAATCTTATAAAATATGTTAACACACGCTACACATTTTAAACGGCCTTCCTTCAGCCAGAATCTGACTTCTCTGCTCACAATGTACGGGTCAATCAGCCGGCCACCATGTGGAGCTCAGACTGAACACGGCTGAGCACGAAGCCACTGCTCACTTTGTCCTCTGATGATTCCAATATAGGTTATTCAGACAAGATGGCTGTGTCCTTAGTGTTGACAGAAAGAGAGAAACTGGCACTGGTGCTTTGCGCTGCTCTGATACTGCTAACACTGCACTGCTGGCTCTATTGGGTAATTTAACATCATTATGAAGATGTTGCATTTGCCTTTTGTTCGATTTTTTTGTAAGGCTCTGGTCGTAGTGTTACAATGACGTCATATTGACAATTTCATTTTTTATTTATGGTCTATTTTCTACGTGATAGTGTTCAGCATTTGACAATCAGAATATAAATGACATTTTAAAGAATTTATTTTTTCTCAGCTGTACTGAAAATTTAAGGAACCGTGACCCCAAAGCCACGATACATAGGGAACTAAGAATTTCAAGTACTGTTACACCCTTTTAAACGTGGTAAAGGTTGAGTTTATGGCAAAGCTGCTGTGTTAAACAGATTGTAGAGGTTGTATAGGTGTGCCTAATAAAGTGGCCACAGAGTGGATCTGGAATTATTTTTCTTCCTTCTTGCACAAGAAGGTGCAAAATAACTCTGGAAGACTGTGTGCTAGTGTCTCAGCAAAATGGATTGTCTGAACATACTTGTATTTTAATGAGATGGTGTATCAGAGAAGTCCTGCTGCTCTTAACACCAAACCAAAAAGAGCTTGTGCAACAACGTAGGAGTAGTCTACCACTACGTAAAGACTATAGCATTCACATCTTTTCTGTGTTTATTGGTTCCATCAGAACTCAATCCGCCACAACCTGTCTCTGAACCGGTACTTCATCAAAGTGGCCCGCTCTCAGGAGGAGCCAGGCAAAGGCTCGTTTTGGAGGATTGACCCCGCCTCAGAGGGCAAGCTGATAGAACAAGCCTTCAGGAAGCGCAGGCCCAGAGGAGTGCCCTGCTTTAGGACACCTGTGGGGCCGCTCTCATCCAGGTAAACTGTGCTTGATGCTACATGAGTGCATTAAAATAAAAATACACGATTGTGCAACTCATATAGTCATGTAGTAGATTTTGTATAGTACTGATGAACTCTGCTTCCCTTTCAATGTCCCAGGAGTGCTCCAGCTTCTCCCAACCACACAGGGGCACTGTCTGCCCACTCCAGTGGAGTCCAGACTCCAGACAGCCTGTCCAGAGAAGGGTCCCCAGTCCCCATGGAGCCAGAGCCAACCCCACCACCAGCCCCTACCCAAACCACTACAGTCCAGCCCAAACTTGCTGTCATTCAAGAGGCCCGCTTTGCACAGAGCTCCCCTGGTAAAACAGTCTTTAAGTTTTTGTCCCTGAGCAGTTCAATATATATAAATATAAATTGTGTGCAGAGGGATCAAATGCAGTGATGCTTTGTTAGTTCTTTGTGGCAAGAATAAGTTGACAAAGGCTTGCTGAGTTAAGGCGTTACCATGTGGGTGCAGGTCGCCAGCAGCGGTCATGAGTTTGAGTCCGGCTCAAGACCCTTTGCTGCATGTCTCTCTCCTCTATACCCCCTTTCACCCTGTCTCTCTCTATGAATAAAAATGGGAAAACTCCCCAAAAAAATATTTAAAAAAGAATAAGTTGACAATGCTATCACTTTACTGTGATGTGTTCCCCTGCCCTCTGATAGGCTCCCCCCTCAGCAACCAGCCAGTATTGATCGCTGTGCAGCGCCAGATGCCTCAAACGACCATGAAGCCTGTGACCTACGCCATGGCAACGCCAGCCATTGTGACAACGACGGTAAGCTCTGCCCCCGTCATGCAGACGGTGCACGTCGTTCACCAGATCCCAGCCGTCACCATGGCAACTGTTGGCGGACAGTCTGCTGCTACAGTGAGCCCAGAACCTCAGGAGAACGGAGGAGGAGAGCACCAAGAGATCAAAGGTGATGCAGTGTTCACGTTGTCTCCTGTGGACATGAATGTTGCCCTGTGTCGTCATCCACTGTAATGTTGTTGTTTAGTGCATTTAGTTTCATAGAGTTTCTCTCCCCATCTGCAGTAAAAGTGGAGCCGGTGCCCTCCATCACAGCCTCATCTATAGGTGGAGTCAGTCGCATCATCCAGAGCTCTCAGGCTGCTCCCCTGACAACAGTCACCATCGTCCAACAAGCTCCACTCGGTCAGCACCAGCTCCCAATAAAGGCCATCACACAGAACGGGACTCATCTGGTCCCCATCAGCACTGCTGGTAGCACAGGTGACTTACACACACACACACACACACACACACACACACACACACACACACACGCTCGCGGTTCTTTACATGCGACACCCCAGTTACTGACCAGTGAAACAAAACCTTTGACAGCAGAATATTGTATCTTATTTGCAGAGACAGACGGTTTTCTACACTTTCTCAAAAGTATTTTTAGACTCAGTTTATGACTTTTTCTTTATTGTCTGGATTATTTACAGTTTGATGAATTACCCAACAGTTACCTGCCCTGATTAAACATATAGTTACATGTCCCTGGTTGATGTAGTGTCATCCAGGCCTCTTTCTGAAATGCGACCTAAAATTTAGTATATTTTACTTTATTTTAAAAGTGGTATCTTATTGCTCTGCTGATATTTAAAATCTTTTTTGGGGGGCTGGGGCAAACTTCAGTCAGATGTCCAGGAAACATTTGGTTTGCAGTACTTTTACATAAGTACAGGATGCTGAGTGTTTGTCTCTCTGGGACAGACTGGAAAAGGACTGTGCAGTCGACTGATCAGTGTGTGGATGCTCCCTTTTTCCGCCTATCTCTACCTGCTGGCTAGCTAACGCCAGCTAACAGCTGTGTGCAAATATCAGACGGACATCTTGTCAAGAAACACAAGCAGCAGCAGATGAACTAGTACGCAGTCTTTTCTGCTCCAACAGTCCTGCCAACAGTCCTTGAAGCATCTGCTACTCTGAGCTGTGTGCTACAACCTGTATTCTTTAAATTGTGCAATGCCCATGATGCAGGTCCTTTTGTGTTGCAGCTCAGCTGTCTTGATGCTTTAACAAATCCTGACATTTTGGAACAAAGAAAACTCATTTAAATCGTCCCTTAGCTGGACAAACATTCACAGGACATGGTCGGCGTGCTGACGTCAGACACATTCTTGTCAACACAATTATTCAATCATGCATAGTTGAAACAATACACCACAGGTTCTCCATATGGAGTGAATGATCTGATTAATTTTGGAGCACCTTGCTGCATAAAAGTTCAAATTGATGATGGATATGGTCACATAGAAAGTCTGTGCTAATTTATTATCTGGTTAGTTTAGTTAGTCTGAAACTGATTTTTCTGTTAATGGTAACACAAGAACAATACAGAGTAGAAATGATCCCACCCAACACACACTTGCCCTCAGAACCCTGGGTGGTTTCTTTTTTTGCTCCTGTCAAGTTTTACTCAGTGTGGGCTCGTCCTGCACCTCTATGGAAACCGCACAGCCATGGCTTGAAGTAGAGCGAACTCAAATGTGTTTTGTGCAGCTCAACACAGTTACACTGCCATAAATCATAAAAAAGTAAAGCTGCATTTCTTTGATTATTTATTTTGTAAAAGACTAAAAAAAATGCAATAAACATGGTCAACATTTTTCCAAGGTGCTACCAATACCAGGAAAATTGTGGCTCTACACTACAATAGGTTTTTTACTACTTCTATTTTTAATTTGTTTGCTGAATAGTCCCAGAATCTTTTCAATGTGGCATTGAGTCCTGCCTCCTGTTTTTCCCAAATGTGAGCAAACATGCCTTGAATTTCACATAGCTCTGGCACCATAGTCTTCATTGTCTTCAGCTGTCATTGACTCTCACTGTACGATTAATATGTATAGGTAAAATTCATAAGTACTGCATGTTTCCTGCTGGATGCACTGGTGAATTTGCGCCCATTGGAATTGATAAGGGAATCGTTTGCAAAATTGACAAACGATTCCAAGGAATTGAAACACTGGGAACCGGTTCTCAACAAGAATTGCTTTTCGATTCCCATCCCTATCATAAACCCACATAATTTTATCATTTTGGAACCAAGTACAAAATGTAGCTATCCAAACCCATGCCTACTTTGAGATCCGTTTATTTAGCAAGTCCTATAATGGTAGGAAAAGCCTAGGAAACTATTAGCACAGTCAATTAGTAAATAGTGACGACTGTACCTCACTTCACACTGACCTCATTTTTTGATACATCCTGTCTTCTTTCCTACCAGCCGTTGCAAACCCTCTCCATCTCCTGGCAACTCATGCTTCCGCCTCAGCTTCCCTCCCCACCAAGAGGCAGAACGGAGAACTGCAAGACCAGCCCGAGTCAAAAAGGGTGAAAACGGAGGAGGAAGAGAACGGGGAAGGAGCAGCTGCCAACAACAACAACGGCACCACGGACAGAGCCGGAGAAGGAGGGGTCAGCGAGCAGCTCGGCGACAAGTAGCCTCCCCCCTTCCCCCGACTTACTCCCAACTGCATCCTGACCCCTGCTCTCCTGTACGCATTGAGCCTCACCCCACCTTTCCACTCTCTCACCCCTCCACGGACCCAGTGTCATCATCTACTCCAAGGTGCCAAAAAAAAAGAGAAGGACTACAGAATGTGCAAAACCCTCCCCCCCCCATCCTCTCTTCCATGTATTTAAGACCACGAAATATGATGCAAAAACTAAAGACCAAATTGAAAATGGAATCAAAGATTTGCTGATGACTGTGAATCCCCAATGTTTGAGATCCAGATGGCGAAAAGAAGCACAGAAAGGAAAAAAAAAAAACACAGATTTCAAAATCCAGATTTCCAGATTAATGGAAAAAAAAGACTTATTAGAAAAGCGAGGAGTCCAAAAAACTCCCCCAAAGATGAAAAGGAGTCTCATTCTGGTAGCATTACAGACAAGCGCTTAACTGTGTGTCGGATAGAAAAAGCAAAGTGACATCACCAGTAGTGTATTCCACAAAAGGGAAGTGTGTGTACGTACGTGTGGACATTCCCATCTTCGGCAGCTAGCCTCCATGTCGACCTACCTAACCCAGTCGTGAGTAGATATGCAGTATTCCGTTGTACAAGTGTATCTTTGGATCTTTTTTGAGTGTTTCTCCGTTTTCCCAAGGCACAGATACTATCTAGTAATAATTAAGATAACTAAAAGCTATAAGTGGGGTCTTTGACAACATTAAACATCATAACATATTTTGGGATATCCCGGTTTTTTCGTTGTTGTTTTTGTATGTGGACTTTTTTTCTGTTCGGTGAAATGAATGTCGTCCCCTTTTTTTTTTTTTTCCTTTTTAAAGAAAACACTATCTATGGAGTGGATGTTCTTTTTTTTCTGCTCATACATGCAAAGGAAAATTCTTTATCACTGTACATCTACAGATTTTTTCATATTTTACAAATATCCTATGAGATACAAAGTATATTCCCATGTGTATTTGACCATACGCTTCATCGAGCTTGCATGTTACGGATCTAGAAACAATGTACTTGAGCAGATTATCTGAATATGGAACTGAAGAAAATTTAGACTGAATCTACGCTATATGATTCTGACCAGTGCTGCACTTAACCTCTTAGTTCTTTTTTTTTATTTTTTATGTTTTTGCATTTTCATTTGTTCGTTTTTTTTGTTTTGTTTTTTTCTTCCCCTGTCATCATTGGCTGTTTGTTACCTTTGTGTTAAAGTTGGCAGTCTCTTGGCTTGACTCTTTTTATTCTGTTCAGGCTACTAAAAAAGTCTATTCAGATTGTATTCTATGTACCACGAGGAAAAACAAGTGATAGGTGTTTGTTCTGCTTCAGTGGATAAATGCTTTTTTTTATAAATTTATTTAAAACACATAACCTCTTAGTTTGTATTTCTTTGAGTAAACGCCTTCTGTGCTGGGCAAACGCAAAACTCAGTATCTGTCTGTGGTTTCTTTTGGTTGGAACGAGCAAAGCTGGCGTGACGGAGGGTTAACATCTGGAATGCTGTGAAAGGGGGCGACACGCTTGGAAGGTTTTGTTAAGGACGGTTTCAGCAAGCATTCCTCATGGTTTGGTCAGGCTGTTCCAGGATGTCTGTAAATGTTTCCCTAACACTATCGACTTCCTACAGGGAATCACATTTGTAGTCCTGGAGCTGAGCAGAGGGGTGAACTAAGAGACCAGATTAATGGGTTAGTCGAGTATGTTGACCCTAAAGCCAGAATTTTCAATGTGAGGCTAGATCACATTGGTAACTTACGCTGCATGTCTAAAAATATCTGGAGGAGGTTTTTTTCAGAGTTTGTGATTTAAATCGACTGTGAGAAGTGTCTCCCTTTTACTAATTCTTTTCCTGACCATATTTTCTCCAAGCAATACAACAAACACTTACAATATCGCATGTATGTGTTTGTTGTCTTACCTTACAATTGCAAACCTGTTAGTAATCCGACTGACCAAGGCTGTGCAGTTACAGTTGCATCAACTGTGTCGCATTGCTGCGAAAAATTGCCGCTGGGTGATGCAGAAAATGCATAAATATTATTGTATGCTTTTCCCTGATATGGCCAAAAGCTAGTGTGATTTCCACCTATCCTGCATTATGGGACGATGCCAGCTCTAAATGCACTCGTGGAGTGTCATGTTTGAATATATGAAGTGTAAGGTTTAAGAATAAGTGGCTCTATCTCACTTAGCAGGAAAATGCATTTATTAGTGTACTTTATTAACAGTTTTCTATCAGCATTCCTCTCGCATCATTTGCAGTAACATCGCTTTGTGGCGTGGTCATTTTTTTCACTCCTCATAGCTCTCCGTTATAACAACCTGTTTGCTGAAATAGGTGGTACTTTTTTTCTCCTTTTTTGAGGAGAGGAGCAAACGCCCCTTTTATGGGAGCGCACCCAGAGTCTGATGAAAAAAACCTGGCTAATAAAGAAGGTTAATATCATAATACCTAATATCTCTGATGGGGGTTTTAGGTTTTGTTGAGGCGGCCAACGCAGAGAAACCACTCTGTTGGAGTTACTTCATAGTACTAACAGGTGGTGATCAGGTGCAGTGTACTAAGCAGTAACTACAGAAATGAATGAAAAAGTTGAGGAAAGGCGCCCCGATAGTCTAACGGTTATATTGCGTGACCCACGTATAGAGGTGTAGCGGCTGCCCCGGGTTCGATTCCGACCTCGGGCATTTACGGCATGTTCTTCCCCACTCTCTCCCGTTTCTGACTCTATCCACTGTCCTATTTAATAAAGGCATAGAAGGCCAAAAATAAATCTTTAAAAAAATAAAAAAGTTGAGGAAAAAAGATGCGAAGTCTGTCAAACTGTAATATAAGACATACATTTGATGCCTTTTTTGGCTGATTATTAATCAACCTTACATAAATTGTTCTATAGATACTGACCTATTTATGTGAGGCATTTAAAAGTTGCAGGAAAACAGTATCTGCAAACTCTGCTCTCATCTGAACTGGACTTGCTTGTGTTTCTTGACGATGTTCCACCTCTCTTCAGGAAGGCGTTTTCGGTTCTGACTGACTGGTAGGGAGTCCCAGGTTTAAAAGCTCCTGAACTTGTTAAGGTCACATGAGTTGAGGTGTAAATAGCTGAGTACCACCTCCTCTGTTTGGCAAGAGTCAGGTCAGGTCGCACTCCTTCAGACAAGCGACACATAAAAGGAAAAAAACATCCAGTGTCTTAGTAAGGTGTTGTGACAATGACAGTTTCTTTGTACTTTGGTATTGATTCTCCAAGTCTCTGGAACTCCATTAGAGGGATGGAGCACATTTCTATGCTTTTCCCTCATTGGGTGTTTTGATAATGGTGATTTAAAGTGCTGTCTCAACGAGCAATTCCAAAAGATCCCAGAGTTGTTCACCTGGGTTGAGATGTGGTGACTGTGAGGGCCAAAGGAACACTATTTTTATATTCAACAAACCATTCAGTGAGCCCCTATGGATGGAAGCATAAAGATAAAGATGATCACCAAGCAGTAACCTCCAGGGCTAAAGAATTAACACTGAAGTGCCAAATACTGCAGTTCCTTGATTGTCCACTAGAGGCTGGCTCCACACGAGTCAGTCCCCACAGACCTCCATAATAAAAAGCTCAACTACATCAGAAATAAACACGTTTAACTGCCTGTCATGGAAAACGGTTTTGGTCTCTATAGCTAATTTCTCCATTTATGACAACATTTATGGCTTCATTATTATGTAACTCTGTCATTTAAATTGTATTAAGGCTAAAAGTTATGCATAATTAAGGGTGTGACTGCTTTGAGCGACAGGTGGGTGCTGTCTAAAAGAAGATATATTCACTTTGTTTACAATTTCATGGTACCACCTTAAGGTTGTGACACATTTTCACTGACATTTTGTGGAGAAAATAATACGCAGATTGGCTGATTATCATCATTACAGCCTTAATGCTAACAGATGGTTAGAAACACCAGCCAGCCAGGCAACAATGAATACAAACTTAGTTAACACAGATGCAGTACTATGAAGAGGTCACAATAGTACAAAAAGCATGAAAAAGCCAATAAATCTTAACTGTAAAAGAAGATGTTAAATTTTATTCACAAATTTATATGCAGGTTTACAATCATTCTGAGTGTGTCAGAAACAAGTTGGCTTTTCAGTTTGTGCAGCATCCCTCCTGTGGTTGGTGACCGTGACGCCAGCAAGAGTACAATCTGATGCAGAAAGCAACACAACTGAAATGGATTTTTTTTGCAAAGAATCAACAGAAAGCTAGTCAAGTAGCATGACAAATGAAAACGATGCACCAACACAGCTTGGCTTCTATACGTTCCTCTGTGGTGAATCCACACTGAACAGACGACCTGCTTATGGCCACAGGGTTCAAAGCACTTCAGAGTCCCTGATTGGCATTAGCTGGATTAGCAGGGTGACGCTGCATACAGGGAAAACAACAACAGACAGAAACGACACTCTTACCAAAAAAAAAGTGATCAAGATTTTGACAAAAAGGTGCCAAAAGCTGTGACTGCAGAGCCACACTGGCCAACCGAAAGCATGCGGAGCAATCGATGTGATTTGATCACATCGGGCTTAGCATGAAGTTCAGTCTTGAACAAAGATTTGACAGCTGATCTGGGCTGTTGTGTTGAAAACCTCAGTTACATCTGTGAGATTTCAGATGGAAAACGTGTGTGTGTTTGACTCTGAAGCTTCTGACGATGCATCAACTTCTACAAACTCTTACAGAACCATTACAACATTTTGCAGAGAGCTAGGTGAGAAGTTCAGTAAATGGTAAATGGTCTGCACTTATATAGCGCCTTTTTGTACCTTAGCGGTTCCCAAGGCGCTTTACAATGTGTTTCTCATTCACCCATTCACACACCAATGGCGACAGAGCTTCCATGCAAGGCGCTAATCAGCCATTGGGAGCAACTTCAGGTTCAGTGTCTTGCCCAAGGACACTTCGGCATGTGGAGGGGGGCCGGGGATCGAACCGCCAACCTTGCCATCAGTGGACAACCCGCTCTACCACCTGAGCCACAGCCGCCCTATAAAATAACAAACTGAGAAGTAAGCTAGAGTAACAGGTTAAATGTCAACCTGGTGTCCTAGAAATGACAGAATATACAGAGTTAGATTAGCAACAGCCCACCACCAGATGAAGTGAACAAAATTTGACCACATTATGGCAGGACAACACTCACTTGTAGCAACTGCAGCCTTAATTTTAAAGCTGTGTGTACCGCTGGAAAGATCGTGGTCTGGTTTAATGCTGAAAAAATTTGTTGTTACATATGAAGCCACAGAAGTCTGGGCAGTGGTGGCCTAGTGGTTCGTGAAGCGAACTTGTAACCGGTGGGTTGTCGGTTCGAGCCCCCGGACTGGCAAGAGAGGTTGAAGTGGGAAAGTGAGGGCGACTGCTTGTCCCAGTCACCACCACTGTGGGCCCTTGAGCAAGGCCCTTAACCCCTGACTGCTCCCCGGGCGCTGCACCGCGGCAGCCCACTGCTCCTAGTATGTATAGTTAAGGTTAACTTTGAATAAGATGAATGCAGAGAAGGAATTCCCCCAAGTGGATCAATAAAGGTTAGATTATTATTTAATAGATTAAGTCTGAATCAATGTCATTGGCACTCTGGTGGAAATACTCAGCCATGGTGTTGTCTGCTTATTTTACTCATTTGATTTTATTCTAGCATATGAAAACACCATACATATTAATAAGGTTCAAAAATAAATAAATAAAAAGACCATAGGAGTCTTTAATCTATTTAATAGTTGCTGGGATATTTCAGTAAAAAAAAACACATGGAAACTGCACCACAGTCAGTCGAATACATCCTCTTGGGGCCATGAATGTGTGTAACAAGAAGGCACTATTTGATCGTTGTTATATTTGAGATATTACGAGTTATTATAGTATGTTGAGATGTGTAAAATATGCAGTTTAATCTATTCAGCAGGCTTTGTTTTTGTAAAATGCTGTATAAACACAGGCTGTTTCTCTGTTTAAAGGCCCCCTGTCGGCCGCATGGCCTCCAGCAGCAGCCCAGCTTCATTCCTGACAGACTGCATGCAGCACAGAAAGCAACACTGACACCCAGCCTGACCAGCAGCAGCAGTGAGGAGGGTTGTACTAGTGCTGTGCGACAGGCAGATGGCGCTGCAGGCTGTCCAGCAGTGATGGATGATGCTGCTGCTGAGTGCAGATAATGATGGGAGAGTGGATGAAGGGCCATTAATCCTTACAGTCTGTGTGTGTATGTGTGTGTTTACATGTAAGCCACAGAGATGAAGGCACTGTTTGTTCATATCGGAGGTTTATGTGGAGTAATCAAACTAACAACCTGCACTGCGGAGCTGAATATTGATGTGATGCAGCCTGGAGGTCAGCTGCATTAACAGTACACATTACTTAGTTGTATGTATATTTTATTTTTAATTTGTTTGCCTTATGCATCCTTTCTTATCGTCTGATCACTCATCTTATCAACATCTACTTTTATTCCATATTTTCTTCTTTCTTTGATGCTCCACCTCTTTCAAGTCTTGGTTTTTAGGTTCCCCACAGCCTGTGCTTCAGTTTTAATAAATAAGAATTTGATACAGTATTTATACCAAACTGTTCTTATGTAGTCGTCATAATAGCCCTTAATAATTCTTACCCTTCCTCTCTGGCTTTAGTGCGGGTTGCCAGATATGACCTGTCCTACTACAGAATAATGCAAACTCTACAGGCATATGGGAGCAAACCCTGTACGTGATTGGTGTTTCTCAACAAATAGTTTCAGTGTGTAGCTCTCCATAAAACTGCAAATATATATATATAGTATAGGTATAGTTATCATTTCTGTTTCTGTCAAATTTTAGAACAGGCTCATGTACTAAGTGAGAATACAAAGAGGAGGATGTATAGACCTAAATATGAAAAAAACCCAAAAACCTTTAGTTTGTAGCAAGGGAGTCCTAAGAGCATCTTTAGGGCCAATTCATGATTTTTGTCTCTGAGTCAGAACTTGTCAGTGCACATAAACCTCAGATTGTTGTGTGTTTTGATTGTAGACTGACTATAAGATGGACTTCGTTTCCGGGAAGCCAATGCAGAAGTGCATTAAACCTGCATTCTTTGTAATGGGCAGAAGGGAGACACAACCCTATGTGACGGCCCCCTTGCTGGTATTGTGGTGGCTGTACTGATGTGTGTTTTGTGTTTGAGGAGCCGACAGCAGGAGGCGACCGGGGACGGCTAGGGCCCAGCTCGTCTTCCGGGGACTCGCCTATAAAAGCTGGCTTCTGTTGTGACTTCATGGCTCCCTGCCTGGCTCGCTCGCTTGCTCGCTGGCTCTTTGTCCTACTCCGCGGCTCTGGGCCGCCACCACCACGCCAGGCTGCCACTTGCTTATGATTTTGCACCTTCATGCATCACAACACCACATTCCACTACACCTGTCATTCCACTGATGACACCTGCAACACGCACCCACAGCACACAGTACATTTACACTGATGACACACAGACCCCTTATGCTTTTGTTAAATAAACACCCCAACGAAGGGCTTTAAACCTGCTCCATGATTCCTACACTACTTCCAAGCCGTGGCCGTGACAGCCTAGCTGAAAAAACAAGTTTGTCTGTATAGTCTATGAGAAAATGATCCTATTTCTCACTTGATTTGTTACTCCAGTAAACATTTTCCCAGTGAGTTTATGGACTCAATTGTTAGTTTGATGTCTCAGTCAATACAACATTATTTTCATTTAGCAAATTACAGTCCCATTTAAAATAAACGATAAAGCAGGACATGTTTAAGGGGCTGGCGACTTTGAAATTGAAAGGTCGCCACTCATAATGTACTTGAGCTTTCAGTCAGATCCTCCCCTCGCTTGTTACATCTGGTTTCTAAAGACCAAGATGGCGACGGCAAAACGCCAAACTCAATGCTTCAAAATGGTAATACACCTATCATTAGGTGGCCATGTCTATCTTCTATAAATTGGCTATTGTATAGAAGAGAGGTAAAGTTTATGTTAGAAGCTGCCCCGTAGGCAAAACCACGAATTGACCTCTAGGTTACAGTTAAGAAAAACCTCTAAGACTTTACGAGCATCTTAGTCTAAAAACACCTTCGTAAAACAAGCTCTGTCCAGTGTCTGCAGTTCCACACAAAATACAATGTCGGTGCCGTGTGTAGTCTGTTACGTGAACAGCACATGGTGAGTACCTAGACGTGCATAGGTATATACAAAGTGTACAGAAAGTGGGAAGAACATAGGTTCCAGACCATTCTCTAGCAATGACAATGTGCAGAACAGTCTGGCTGCACCTCAATATCATCCTGCTATCGAGGAAAAAGAGCTCTGACTTGTTTGTATTTCTCTAAACCGAACAGTGTCCATGCAAAATAGTAATGGGGGGAATTGTTCCCACAGTGAAAGGGATTAAGAAAACAGTAACGCACAGACAGCGGAACAGATCTGCAGCCAATGTTAGACTTAAACCTGCAGTCTACATCCAGTTAGTCCAGTGAGAAGATGAAGGGACAAAGAGGACGCTCTCTGTTCCCCAACGTTCTTTTGAAGAACATCTAAGACAAAGTAAAGATACAGATGAGTGATAAATGGAAGGAAAACCTGAACCCTGGATCCCTGTAGCTATGGTGGCTGAGATCCAGTGGCTCTGTTGTGCTTTGGGAGGCATTTTGCCTGCATGGTTTGGATCTGCTTGTTCCATTAGAGCAGGGGTGGGGAACCCTGGTCCTCGAGGGCCACCAATCCAGCATGTTTTAGATGTTTCCCTCTTCCAGCACACCTGATTATAATGATCTGGATCGTTATCAGGCTTCTGCAGAGCTTCATGATGAGCTGATCATTTGAATCAGGT